>RCUC01148025.1:0-29148 GCA_003697995.1 Taxidea taxus jeffersonii
CTGCCTCTGCCTGCCTCTCTGTCTGCCTGTGCTCGTTCGCGCTCTCTCTCTCTCTCTCTCTGACAAATAAATTAAAAAAATAAAACCACAATGAGAGGATGCCTTGGTTAAGCGTCCAACTCTTGGTTTCTGCTCATGCCATGTGATCTGGCAGGAGGATCAAGTCCCACATGGGACTCTACCCTCAGTGTTCAGTCAGCTTCAGATTTTTTTCCTCCCTCTGACCTTTCCCCATTGCCCCTCCCCACTCACTCACTCCTGCACTCTGTCTCTCTCTTTAAAATAAATAAAATCTTAAAAAAAGAAAAGAAAAGAAAACATGAGATACTACCTTACACCCGTTAGGGTGGCTAAAGTTTAATTAAATTTTATTTTAATTGGTGAGGATGTAGAAGAACTAGAACTCTCGTACACCACTGTTGGGAACATAAAATGGCACAGTCACTTCAGAAAATACTTTTTGTGTTTCTTAAATGTTAAGTAGATATCTACCATAAGATCTAGCCATTCCTTTCTAGATATTTACACAAATGAAAACATATTACCAGGGGTGCCTGGGTGACTCAGTGGGTTAAAGCCTCTGCCTTCGGCTCAGGTCATGATCCCAGGGTCCTGGGATCGAGCCCCACATCGGGCTCTCTGCTTGGCAGGGAGCCTGCTTCCTCCTCTCTCTCTCTCTCTACCTGCGTCTCTGCCTACTTGTGATCTCTGTGAAATAAATAAAAAAAAAATATTACCATACAGGGACATACTGGAATATTTATAGCAGCTTTATTTGTTATAGATACACACTGGAAATAATGAAAATATGAATCAACAATGAATGGATGAACTGTGATATTCTTACAATGGAGTAATATTCAGCAATATAAAGGGTTACACTATTGATACATGCAATAACACAAGTGATTCTCAAACCAATTATGCTGAGTAACAGAAACCAGACCAAAAACAAAAAGCACGTATACATACATATATGATCTCCTTTATATGAAATTCTATAAAATGCTAACTAAACTATATGAACAGAAAGTAGATCAATGGTTGCCTGGGCACAGGGCAGGAGAAGGACAAGGAAGGGGAGAAGGGAGAGGCTATACCAAAGGCCTGAGAAAACCTGGGGTGATGCCTTCACAGATGTATACAAATGTCAAAACTTTTCCAATTGTACACTTTAAATATGTACAATTTATTGCATATCAACTTTAACATTGCATATGAACTTTAACAACATTTGAAAAGAAAAAACATGCCAACACGAAGTTCATGATTTCCTATTATACAATGCAATTCATATTTTATAGCTTGCATTTTATCTATTTTCTTTCTCAACGAGAAATAAGTCATAAAAAAGAAACCAAGGCCATTTGCAATAGAAGAAACCTTAGGGATTATTTAATACGACACCCTCTTTTCAGCTGAGGGACTTGAACCCCAGCAAGGTCAATCTGCCCAAGGTTGCATGATTTGTAACCACCAGAGAAGGACTTCTGCTAGTGTTCTTTTGTATCCCATGATTCTTTTGGTGTTTCATACCTTATAAATAAAATGTTCTCTATGAATATACAGACCATATATGCTATTACAACTACTCTGCAGCTTATTCTAAGTTTCCATTTGGTAAGTAAGTATATTTGTAAATGTATAAATTTTTATCGGAATTGCTTGCTTACTGAACCAGTATTTACTTAGCGACCTTAAGTTTTTAAATGAAATATATTTTTTATATGAATGAGCTTGACTATATCTGTCTGGTACCAGGAAGCTTGTAAGATAGGTCTCATAATATTTGAATTTCCTTTTTACCATGGTTTGTGTAAAAACCATAGACCACATCTTTACACTGGCTATATAAACAGATGTTTATACAGTATGAATATTCAAGATAGAATCTAGGTTTATTCCCAACTGTGGCCAGTTGCACTAAAAATAATTTGATGCCAGTAACATAAAAATGTATCAAGATTGCAAATAGTTTTAAAATGTAAAGTAAGTTCTTTTGAAACAATTCTTTACTATAGAAATCTAATAACCCAGGATTTTCTTTAGAATACTAATGTGGTTGTTACTCATTACAGGAATGTGGGAGACACATTCAGAGATCTATTTTTAAATAATAGGCAAGAAAACTTATGTTTTCTGTTGTTATCAGTAAATACTACAAATCTATACACCATATTGAACTTTTCACTCCCCACATCTGCCTCCTTTTGTTCTCCTTTCTTCCCAAAAAACAAAACAGGGAAATGAAAGAAAAATAGCATATAATAGTCTTTCCATGTTTCCTCAATGCCCCCTTTGCTTGGTAACATATATTCTAGCAGGAAAGTAGAAAGACTCTGACTTGAAAAACTAAGAGACTCAATATTTATGGGCCAGTCTATGGTTTACCCAAATTCAGTGGTTTTAAGAGAAAAAATGTTTAATAATATGTATAAATAGACATAGCTACAACTTTCAAGTACTTTGAGATTCATTCATAAGATATTCTAAAACATGTCCCAAATACACTATGCTAAGCAAATATTAAGTGGCAATAATCCTTTTGCTTTCCCCTTAGGCAGAAATTTTCACACATGAAGAGAACTGAGGATAATGGCATTAGGCTGCTCATGCCTTGGCCTAGCAGATGCATTTGCAGTGCTTAGTATTTTCAATGAGCACATGACAGACTCTCCTACCTAGTAAAATCCTCAGCATCAGTTCCTGCTAACATTTGACTCTATCTAGTGGCACATATTTTTCAAATGCTGTCTTGACCCAGTTTGGAGGCTCTGACTAGAGGCCGGTCATTTCACCTTCTTAAGCAGCTAATTAAGCCCACACTCCCAACCACCTCCCCCTATCAGTTCCCATGTTCTGGGCCATTATACTTGCTCTAACTGCCCAAGGGCCAGGCACCTATGACCAGGGCCAGAGTCCACTGAAATTAATCCAAATTGGCCAATCTAAACCTGCTTGTCCTGCCTCGCCTTTTCCTTCCCTCAGAACCAGTGATGAAGGCACTTACCCATAGTTCCTCTCTCTCCTCCTACCTCCTAACTGATCTGGTGCTTCCTCTGAGTGGCCTTGTATTGCATGCTGTGTTCTCCTCCTGAAAACTCCTGAAACTGTTCCTGGTTTCTCTCTCCTGCTTTGTTCTGGCCTCCCCATATCTCACCCCACGTGATACTGTTAAAAGGAAGGAAGGAAAGAAAGGAAGGGAGGAAGGGAGGGACGGAGGGAGATGGGAGGGAGATGAGAGGGAGGGAGGGAGGGAGGGAAGGGAGAGAGGGAGGGAAAAAAATGAAGAAAGGAGGGAGGGGGAAATTATTTTAATTGGCTCTTAAAAGTACCATGTTTCTTTTTGCGAAAATTCAATTCAAATCAATAATATGTGTGCAGAGTATAAGCTCTTTATGAGAATGTATAAAATGTAGCAATAATTTACAAAATATAATAAGCTACATCTGTTACATATTGAACACTTAATAAGTCAGACCATGTACTTATCTCCTATTACATATTTTGTATAATTCTGAAAAAAAATTACTGAGGTAGAACTATTGTATCTATATTAAATACAGGAATCTGAAGTATAGGGAAACTTTTAAAACTGTCTGAAATGATAGAGTTAGGAATGGTAGAGCTGTGATGGGAACCCAAGGTTCTCTGAATCCAGAACCTAAACTCTTTTTTTTTTTTTAAGAAAAATCTTAGCATGACTTTTTTTTAACTGTAATCTTTTTTAATTTTTTGAATTTTTTTATTAACATATAATGTATTATTAGCCCCAGGGGTATAGGTCTGTGAATCATCAGGCTTACACACTTCACAGCACTCACCATAGGCACATACCTTCCCCAATGTCCATAACCCAACCATCTCCATACCCCCCTCCCCCAGGCACCCTTCAGTTTGTTTCATGAGATTAAGAGTTTCTTATGGTTTGTCTCCCTCCCAATCCCATCTTGTTTCATTATTTCCTTCCCTACCCCCCAACCCCCCCACTTAGCCCCTGAAATTCCTCATATCAGAGAGATCATATGATAATTGTCTCTCTGATTGACTTATTTCGCTTAGCATAATACCCTCTAGTTCCATCCACGTTGTTGCAAATGGCCAGAATCTAAGCCTTTAAGCAGTAAGTGATACTACCTCTAAGGAGCTGATCATCCAAAAATATTTACTAAGCATCTATTATATGACAGACATTGTATTAAATGTTAGAGAAAAAGCCATTGAGCTGATGCTCAAGATGCTTACTTTCGAGTGACAGATGGGTTATGTTTTATCTGTTAAGAACGAGATAGCTTGGTAGGTGTTAGATAGATTTTATCCTGGGCACTACAGAAGTAATATCATTTATTGACTATCACCTCATAGCATACAGACTTCTACCACTACTATCCTTTGCCTTTTCCCTACACACACACACACACACACACACACACACACACACATATACAACTAAACTTGTTCTTTGGGCTAGTTCTTCCTCTGCCCAAGGATGAAATCTCAAGAAAATCTCATAAATTTATTCTGACTACTCTCAAATACTACAAAGTCCTCAGGTCACTTTTAGCCAAAGGAAATTTCTCTTTCCATATCTGAAATATGTAGGGCCAGGCAATAACCAAACCCTGCACATCCTTTAATATGTCCCCACTTTGAGCCTGCCACAGCCCAGAAAATCTGCAGTGAGGGAGGCAAGGGCAGTTGCTGGTACCTGCTTCAATTCCTCACCTTGTCTTTCTGCTCCTCCCTCCCACTCTGAGCCCCTGGAGTAGGAGGACAAGGGAGGAAGGCTGTTTTCTGAGCTGGATGGTTATTTATACTCAGAAGATACTTCTGTGGGTTTCTCAGAAACTCAGCTTTCCCCACCAGTAGCCTCCCATTGAACATCCTAGGACAGGAGCAACACCTATGATTCTATCAGCCTCTTCCAGACCCCCACCTCAGCCCTCACACTCTGGTAATCCACCCCACCCAGCCTATCAACAGCCATCCACCACCACTGTAGCTCCTCTGAAGACTTGCTCTAATGGTGTTTCCTTCTTCTGCATGGCCCTCAGAGGAAACACCACCACCCCAGCCATTGGTAGAAGTGCAGTTTTTCACACACACACACACACACACACACACGTACAACCCAGGGACTTCTCATCCTCAGAGCTCTTAGACTTGAGGAAGACACCAGTCCACTGGGCTCCCAGTTCTTCATGTCAGACTCTGCCTCTGAGAGGCTTGAGGTAAGCAGAAACCATGTGGCTATACTCCTCCATGAAGAAGGGAAAGTGGAGAGTTCCTCAGGTGACCACCACTTCGATTCTTCTATTCAGTGGTGCTTTCATACCCTAGATGACTACATCCTTGGCATGTCTACTACCGGTGGCCTACAATTCACTTTGGAATACAAGGATGTTCAGCAAATATAGTTTTGTTCTCAGCCTTTGAGGCCTCAAGCAAACACCAAGACAGAGTCTCATTTAACCTCCTGTTTCAGAAACACAAACAAGAGTGCTAACCAGACTAACACCTTGCACAGCAAAAATTGTCTGTCTCTGTGTGATCATGTTCTAGTATTTCCCATTAAGAAATTCTGACTCTACTCCTAGAAATGCTTTGTGAACCTGAGAAAATTGTTAGTCCTCTGAGTCTTCACCAAAAATTATAAAAATTATAAAATTATTTAAAGGGTGTTGGAAACTCTTTCCAAGAAAATATGGCTCTGTCATTTGAGATTCACATATGTCAGGCCTCCTAGTCCAGAAAATGGGAAGAAAACTAAAAATCAGCCAGAGAGCAGCAAGAAAACTGCCTTTACATAAACCTGAATTCTATATCTCTATATCTGACATCATCCTCTATATCTCTAGGAATAATGTAAAACTCCTACTTTCCCAATCTCAGAAGCAGGTCACCCTACTCTAGACTGACCATGTGCCCTAGCTCTGGCCACTGAGTTCTGTGTTGTTGTCATCTCTGCCCCATTGCTTACCTGGCTAAGCTGCCCAGTAGACAAGCTCACCTAGGACTGTCTTCTCAAAGACAAGGACCTGCCCCACATTCAAGCCAAGCACAAGGACCCTAGGGCCCGTTGCAGACATCTCTAAAGTGAGCACTTGCTGATTTATGCATATTCTGTGCTCCTGGGACCACCATTCTCTCAGGGACTCCACCACCCAGGATGAGCTCCCTGGTAGCTGTTCTCTTACCCAAAGGCAGGACACTGATCACCGCACCAAAAAGGGAAGAAAGAGAGCCATCAGCAGACCAGAGATTTATTAAAACCTCTAGAAGATGGCAAGTAGATGGATCATATTGTCAAATAAAATAAAAGCAAAGAGGTAAATGTCCCAGCATTGAAGACACCTGGTTTCAAACTGAAAATTGTAGATGCTGAGCACAATGAATGAAAAAGAACACTACCTAGAAATATCCACAAGGAATTTTGTAACACACCAAATATAAAGAGAATATCCTAGAAACTCCCAGGAAAAGTCTGTAGAAACAAATTATATAAGGTTCTTGAGGTCTGATAGATTCACTATTTCTTTTTTATAGTCATGAGATTGAATAGGGAAGCACAGTCATGCCTCAAAAATATCATTAATGGACTGGCCACTATAAGATTAGTCCTAACTCAAATACCCATCCCCCTGTCACTCTGACATCTGTCCTCATCAATCACATCACAGACTATATTGGTCAATCTTGTATTTAATTTTTAATAAAAACAGGATAAAATAAATATCTTAATAAATGTATAATAATACATGTATAGCATAAGTTGAATTTTTTGCATAAATTGATTTTAAAATAAAATTGTGAATCTTGGAAAGATGTTAGATTTCATAGAGTTGATAAAAGTGTTGATTATTTGAATCACCAACAAAGTCATTGCTAAGTGAGGGTTAGTAGAGTAAGATCAGTTAATGATGGATGAGGAGAAAAATCAACCAGGAAAATAACAGAAAATGATTTTTAAAGGATAATCACTTAAAAATTAAAGAATCTAAGATAAGCTCCTGGAGGAAATTCTTAAAATGTTATTGTATAAATTATCTTATGATTGTGCTAGAAAGTGAAATAAAACTTGGGAGATGTCATATCATGTTATCATTTATTTTTATCAGAAAACAGTACCATAAAACAATCCAATTTAAATAGATATCTAGTAAGCAGGCTTTTCTGGTGCTGATTTTCCTAGAAAACAGAGACTGCCTGTACATATATATACAAACAAAAACAGAATTAGTGTTAGTTTTCTCATCAAGAACAATAAAGCTGAAAAGAGTGAAATCATACCTTCAAAATTTAATATAAAATGACTTCATAACAATTCCATGTATAATCAAACTACTAATCAAGTATGAATGCAAAAGAATGACATTCAAGAACTCTGGAGGTTTATCTCTCATATATTCTTCTGGGGAAAAAAGTACATAAATATTTTAAAAGAGAAGGAAAGAAAAAGAGAGAGAGAGGAGGGAGGGAAATGGGTATCAAGAAAATGGATTGGATGCTTAACATTTTTGTTTTGGATAATGAGAGGCTAAGTAATTTAATCAAAGGAAATCACATTGTAAATAAGTATCTACAAAATCTTGATTAAATATATTATTAATTTTTTTCTTAAAAGTATCAAAGATACATCAAGATCATGAGGAGTTACAGGACAAAAATCCAGGGCTTGGGAAAATTTTGTCCTCTGAGAAGTTGCTGATCTGGAAGAAGTAGCTACATGTTTTCAAAAGCCTCCTAGAGCAAAAGAGGGAAGTCAGGATTCAGGGCCACCCAACACAGGGGCTTTGGACTCCAAATGGCTATACCTTGAGAATAGTAGTAAAAAAAAAAAATAAATCAATCTTTGTCCAAATGGTAGACTCACTTCTTTTGTAAATCTCAATAGCCCATGAAATCTCAGGCTGTGAGCTTGCAAGGTATACCCTAGATTGTTAGTACCCCACTTTAGAGGAAGAGACTGTCAACCTGAGTCTCATATTACTCCAACAAACACTTTTTTTCAAACACAATGTCTATCACTCACTGAAGCATAAGGAAAAATAATATGTGAATGAGAACCAAGCAGTGATTAAAAATAATCAAAATGGTCATAAGTATTATCAGACACAGTTCAACGATGCTTACCATTTTTGAGGAAAAGAAAAGTAAACTCCAAAAATTTCAGCAGGAAACTGCCAGCTATAAAAAAGTGAGTTAGAAGATATGAAAAAAGAACTAAATTGCAATCCAAGAACTGAAAATTTCACAAACAAAATTAAGAATTTATTGGGAATTGAACAACATATTGGACAGTTGAAGAGAGTGAACTGGAAACAGGTCAGAAGACACTCTCCAGAATGTAGCATGCAGGCAGCAAAAAAGGTGGAAAACATGGAAGAGAATGGAAAAGAGAGAATCCCATGAGAAATTCTAAGTTCTGGCATCTAGAAGAAGAAAAAAAGGAGACATTGGAAATATTTGTGGAGGTTTGGGCTTACAATTCCCCCAAACTGATGAAAAACACCAATCTTCAGATTCAGGAATCCCAATAAATACCTAGCAGACTGAATAAAAGGAAATCTCTACCTAAACACATCACATGAAACTGGATAAAATCAAAGAAATATTTAATGCAACTAGAGCAACTGGCCTTCAAGGCAGTAACAGACTGACAAGTGACTTCTCCACAGTAGCAGCAGAAGTCAGAAAGAAACCACTAACCTAGGATTTGTAATTATTATTAATAATAATAATAATGACATTTCAGATAAATAAAAAATTGGAAGAAATTACCACTGGGAAACTTGTACCCACAGGAATTTGCAAAGGATATTTTCTAGGAAAAAGGTAAATAATCACTGGAGAAGATCAAGGGGACAAAAAATATAAAAAGAATAAATAACAAAGAGAGTTGCAAACATGTGAGTAAATCTCAATAAGCACTGACTCATAAAAAATATAAGTAGCTTAGGAATTTTGGAAATATAGGCAAGCTTTTTTAAACTTTTTGTATTAACCAGGAGAAGAGTAAAATTATCAATTAATATTAGATACTGATCAGTCAATGGTATGATAATTTTATGATATGATCATTTTAAATCCTCAAATGAACACTAAAAGATAAAGAACATAACCCTTCCAACTAAAAGATAGGAAGAAAACAGTAATAATTAAGAAAATCCGTTCAAAGTCAAGAAGTCCAAAAGTTGTGAGTCCACAGGACAACATAAGTTTACTTGCCTGGCTAAAGGTTCTCTACTAAGGATCTGGGGTCACCATGGTCTCCAGCTATCAGAGTTGATACCAAATCAATTTGCTGGAGAAAGCAAGCATTTAAAGAATCTATTTACTTTTATAAATACACAGGTACTATGATGATATGTGGAATGTCCCAGTTCATTCAAGAATCATTTCAACAAACTTGCTATGAGAAGCACATCTCATTCAAGATAGACCTTTCTTATATCATGAAAAAGACAGTGGATACAGGGACTTACTAGGAGACCCTGGAAATATTCCTCTTGATTTTAACTCCTCAGAAAGTAAAGATGGAAAATATGAGCTTGTAGCAGCAGCAAATTAGGTTGTTCCAGAAGAGATGAAAGATTTAATGACAAAGTTACATGAAGAAAAAAACATACAGAAAGTCTTGTGATAGGATTCTTCACAAAAGTGCTTTGTTATAGAAGAATCAAAAAATGAAAGATTACAAGCAAATGAAATTAACAGTTCAGGCTCTGGGGGTACCTGGGTGACTCAGTTGGTTAAGTGTCTGCCTTTGGCTCAGGTCATGATCTCAGGATCTGGGGATTACATTGGGGCTCCCTGCTTGGCAGGGAGCCTGGTTCTCCCTCTCCTTCTGCAGCTCCCCCTGCTTATGCTCTCTCAAGTTCTCTCAAATAAATAAATAAATAAATAATCTTTAAAAAAATAATTCAGGGTCTGATTGTGCATCTAACAACAGGCTTGTGACATCACAGAGGAACAGAGTCCTATAAGGTGTCTCAGGCTTTCAATTCTGAAATATTTATTCCAAGTTTTTCTTTGTAATCATGACAAAAGATCTCAATCTTTTACCACTCATTTATGATAATTACATGACTACTTGCTTTTGTCATCAAAATATCCTTGAATTTTGTTATCCCCTATGTGTCACTATTCTGCAATTTCAGCTGTTTCCACAATATATGAGATGCACTTTAAAAATTTCAGTCTCCAAAAGTGACTAAATAATGATAAAATACTTATCCTTTCTATTTTCCATATTATTGGAAGTTGAATTTGAAATTGTAGCAAAGGAATTGCACAGGAAAGTCTTTGACAAGAAACAATATACAAAACATACACAATTATTTTTTGTATAGCTAGTTCCTTAGAAGAAATATTTCTAACAAAACATTCTCATTGTGCTCTTCTAAGGCAGTAACTTTTTGAGAGAGTTATTCTATGCATTATATATTTTTTATATATATATAAAAAATTCTTTCTAATTTTGTACCAGAAATGGAAAAAAATAGCAAATTTGTGAATCACATTTTAAATAGGAAGATTATTTTTCAAAGTGAAGTTTTGGGTTTGATTATAGTTTTAGTGCATATTAGTTAAATTGAAGTTCTCTTTATGAGGTGACAGATATGTGAAATTTGAACACAATTTTAGAAAAACAATGTATATATTGCCAACAGTTAACTTTGACAAGTTAAATAAATAAAACCCCAATTCACTAGTTTGAAACTACTTAGATATAAACAGGTATTTACTTCTTTGCCTGGCATCTATCTATATCTAGAAAATGTGACCCAAATAAAAATGGGTCATCACTTAATGGAGTCACTAAAAATCTTACTTTAAATGAATATGGAATGTCAGTAGACTCATAATATAAGTTTTTCTTCAGAACAATGGTTTTAAGAGCTTATTTGTAAAAGCTAAAGCCTGAGCTCTTCTGGGAATTTCCCAGAGATTGTTAACTTTCTTTTAACAGTTAATGGTGATCCCCAGATATAATTATTTACATTTTAATGAAAAAAATATATTAATATTAGAGATTCTTCTCTAGAAGCTTTCAAATATAAATTTCTATAAATTCAAAAACAGAAAATTCCTTATAATTTTAACATTAAAAGAAATTTAAGGGTTTTTTTTGTCCTTGAGGTTGTTAAAAATCCTTTTAAGTTTTAGCATTGAAAAAGAAGAATCAGAAATTGCAGCTTCTTTGTTTTTAAAAGTAAATGATAAAACTTGTTTATGCATGAAAGCTTCTATGTACTTCATATTCTATTTATGCTATAATACCATCTTAAAAGCTGACCTTTAAGATAATTGGTGTTTGGCCGCCTGGGTGGCTCAATCATTAGGCATCTACCTTTGGCTCAGGTCATGATCTCAGGGTTCTGGAATGGAGGCCCACATCAGGCTCTCTGCTTAGAGGCCTGCTTCTCCATCTCCCGCTCCCCTGCTTGTGTTTCCTCTTTCTCTGTGTCTCTCTCTATCAAATAAATAAATTAATTAATTCTTAAAAAAGAAAAGATACTTGGTGTTTGGCTACTTATTTCCAGACATATTTCATATCCTATATTTTTAGAGCTTTTAAATGTAAAAAAGATTTCAGGAATCAGTTGTATTTACATACAAAAACTTACTTAAGTTTTCTAACCTGCTTGTGTTTGTGATTTTTAAATAACGTTTAATATCTCATGGCATACTTAAGTTTAATAGAAGTCATTGTTTTAAATCTAAGAAAAAGGTGACATTCCAGCAAGCAACATCTGAAACATGAATAATTAAATATAAGGCTAAAGGGTTTTTTTCTTTTTTACTTTTCATTCATACATTCATTTAATACCTTGTTTGGCTCTATTTAAATTTGCTTGAATTGATATACTTTACATTTATATTAATTCTTATTTTATATAAAATTTTATAAGAATTAGCACTTAAAAATAAAAGCCAAAAAAGATTAAAAGAAATACAGAAGAAGTAGAACAAATAGAAAGCACACTAAAACACTGGCTTTAAATTCAATACACCAGGGGCACCTGGATGGCTCAGTGGGTTAAGCCTCTGCCTTCGGCTCAGGTCATGGACCCAGGGTCCTGGAATCGAGCCCTGCATCCGACTCTCTGCTCAGTGGGGAGCCTGCTTCCTCCTCTCTCTCTGCCTGCCTCTCTGCCTACTTGTGATCTGTCTGTCAAATAAATAAATAAAATCTTTAAAATAAATAAATAAATAAATAAATAAATAAATTCAATACACCAGTAACTACATTTAATATGAATGGGTTAAATGTTCCAATTAAAAAGTAAAAAGGATGGGGCACCTGGGTGGCTCAGTGGGTTAAAGCCTCTGCCTTCAGCTCTGGTCATGATCCCAGCATCCTGGGATTGAGCCCCACATCAGGCTCTCTGCTCAGCGGGGGGCCTGCTTCTTCCTCTCTCTGCCTGCCTCTCTGCCTACTTGTGATCTCTGTCTGTCAAATAAATAAATAAAATCTTTAAAAAAAAAAAATAAAAAGGATCATATGAGATTATATAAATATATACATATATACACATATACATATGACATATATATAAAAGAATTATCTAAAACATATAGCACATGGTTGAAAGTAACAGAATAAAAAAGATATGCTATGAAAACAAAATGTTATATTAATACTAGACAAAATAGACTTTAAGGCAAAAAAATTACTAATCAAAAAATAGTCATCACATTCCATAAGTTTCAGTCCACCATAACACAGGGCAATATTAAATTTAATAAAAACTAATGACATAATTTTAACAACTCTAATAACATAAATGCTAAGTTTCTAAAGCAAAATGTTAAAGGATGATAAGGAGAAATAGATAAATTCATAACCATACCATGAATCAAAGCACATCTTTTCAGCAATTGATAGAGCAGAGACAAAAGCCATGAAGGCCCTAAAACAAACCTCAACATTTTCAAAACATTTGAAGTAATATAGAACATATTCTCTAATCAGCACAATTTGTCACAACTGTATATTTCTAAAAACAACAATATAGGTTGTGCTAGTAGTCAAGACAGAATAACATGGACCAGATTTATCTTTATATCATAAACAACTAGAAAATTAGATAAAATATATGAAATGGCAATTTTCAGACATTGGACAAAAAGCAATACAGGGCTATGATCCATAAAAGAAGAGAAACAAGCAAGATGAGCCCTACTATTGTCCAAGTTTATGTCCTAGGAGGTAGTTACCAGGCTGCAATAGGGAGTTGTGCAGGGAGGGGCTTAACATAAAGTCAGCCAGCCTTGCTAAGTTTAGGAGACAGCAAGGAAAGCTTGGGAAAAATCAAGACAATCAGAATCTGTAGGTAGGGGTACAGGAGAAGAGGAAGCTGCATAAAAAGAGAGCTCTAGAAATCTGAAGAGGGGTCCCTTTGAATTTGGAGCTCAGGAAAAGCCCCTGGAAGGGAGTAGCTGAAACAATTTTCTAAGCATACAAGGACGGAAATAGTTTGTGTTCATACCAGCTGGAGTGGAAAGACCTTATAACAGATGAGGCATAAAATAAAATTTCTAACTGGAGTACAAGAAGAAGGGCAGTGAAAGGAAAAAAATGAATGAAAAATGACCTCTCTGAAATCTGATGAAGAAATATAAAAGTCCACAGATCCAAGCTCAATGACTGCCAACCAAAAGAAATATAAGGAAAGCAATGCCATGGCATATGAGGATCAAATTACAAAATACACACTGATAAAATCTTTAAAACAGCCAGAAGGGAAAAAATTCACTATGTGTAAAGGAGCAAAGGTTGAAATAACAGCATACTTGTCAAAAACTATTTGAACCAGAAGATAATGGAGAAACATTAAAATAGTGAAAGGAAAAAAAAAACTTATTACTTAGAATTCTTCAGCCAGAAAAAAAAACTCATAAAAATAAAGGCAGGGACTCCTGGGTGGCTCAGTTGGTTAAGCAGCTGCCTTCGGCTCAGGTCATGATCCCAGCGTCCTGGGATGGAGTCCCATATAGGGCTCCTTGCTCGGCAGAGAGCCTGCTTCTCCCTCTGCCTCTGCCTGCCACTCTGTCTGCCTGTGCTCGCTCGCTCTCTCTCCCTCTCTCTCTGACAAATAAATAAATAAAATCTTTTAAATAAATAAATAAATAAAAATAAAGGCAAATAAAGACTTTTCAGAAAAATAAAAATTGAGAAAATTTACCTCTAGCACCTATGCTGTATGAAATGTTAAGGAAAGTTCTTTAAGCAGAAGAAAAATGAGGAAAATTTAACTCTACACAAAGTAATAAAGAGTGCCAAATGATAAAATATGAGGTAACAAAAATATATTTTATCCATTTTAAAATCTCTTTAAAAGGTCAGGGGCCTTTTATTTATTGTTATTAAGGTATTTTATTTATTGTTATTAAGGTAAAATAATAACACAGGATCATGTGGCGTAAAGCCAATGTAAAATTAAAATGTATAACTATAACAGTACAACAAATGAGAGGGAATAAGTGGAAGTATATTTTTGTAAGGGTCTTACAGTAGAAAGGAAATATTATAACAGTATTTGAAAGTAAACTGGGATAAATTAAAGATGTATGTTGTAATCCCTACAGTAAATGTAAATGGCCTAAATACTGAACTGAAAGGCAAAAATTATTAATCTGGCTATAAAATGAAGCCCCAACTATATGTTATCTATAAGAAACCCACTTTAAATATAAAAAGGCTGATAGATTAAGATTATAAATATGAAAAAAGATATAACATGCAAAAATTAATCACAAGAAAAGTGGCATGATTATACCAATATCAGAAAAGTAAACCTGAGAAAAGAAAATACTACCAGGGATAAAGAAATACCTTTCATATGATAAGATTAAGAGGATACAATAGTCCTAAATGCCTATACATCTAATAACAGAGCTTCAGAATATGTGA
Source organism: Taxidea taxus jeffersonii (assembly GCA_003697995.1). NCBI lineage: Eukaryota > Metazoa > Chordata > Mammalia > Carnivora > Mustelidae > Taxidea > Taxidea taxus. The sequence goes on from RCUC01148025.1 coordinate 14,921, forward strand.
AGCAAAATTTGATAGAACTTCCAGAAGAGAAGTAAATCCAAATTAAAATTGGAAATTTCAGTACTCATCTTTCAATTATAGTAGAATATATAGCAAATGACCAAACATGTGGAAGATTTGAGTGCTATTATAAACTAACTTGACCTAATTAATATTTATAGAAAATTATACCAATAAATAACAGATTAATATTCTGTTCTGTTTATTCTTTGAGAATAAATAGAAAACAGCATTATTTACCATAACATCTTGAAAATATTAGAAGACTGAACCTATACAATTATTTTTCTGACCACTATAGAATTAAACTAGAAATTTTAATAACACAATTTCTGGGAATCTCCAAGTATTTTGGATATTAAACAGCATATTTACAAATAAGCCATGGATCAAAGAGGAAAACACACAAAAAAGTAGAATATATTTTGAACTGAATGAAAAGTTTAAAAATACAACGTATCAAAATTTGTGGAATACATCTAATGAATTGTTTAAAGGGAGAAAATATGTGCTTATTGAAAAGAGGAAAGATCTAAAATCCATGATATAAGATTTCAAGTTAATAAACTATAAAAAGTAGAGCAAATTAAACCCTAAATAAGCAGAAGTAAAGACATAAAAAGATAAAAACAGACATCAACAATTAAAAAGCAGAAAAATGCTAAAGAAAATTAAAGAAGACAGAGCAATTTTTCTAGAAAGTAAGCTCTTTAGGATGTGATTCTGGCAGTGGATTTCTCACTGGTCAGACAACAGCCAGGCCTCAGGGTGACTAGAAGTGTATGGTGATAACCCCTCAGATATGCTGCCATGTCTAGGAATAGAACTTTCTCCTGGGCTAAACTGGGCTGGGGCACAGGTAGACAGGGAAGCATATATGATGGTTCAGTTGTCCTGTGGAAGTGGACCTGTTTGACTAATTTGTATTTTCTTATTTTTCTACATTGCATTTCTAACATGACTCACTTTTCTAACTTCAAACAAAAAGCATCCCGATCTCTCCTCTGAATTAATAGTCACCAAAATTTCTGAATCATAAACAGAACATATTATCTAACTTTAGGTATCATTTCAGGAGAAAGAGACCACTTAAAAATAGTTTAGAGTTTTCAAAAAAATGGCATCACCAGAACAGTTAGGTGATTGACAGAGTTAATTAGTTAATGGGACAAAATATTTACAACTGGAATGATTCAAAATATATTATTGTAATGCACATAAAACTTGCTATAACTAACCCCTCATTTTTTGCCTTTTTAAAAAAACATTGAGGGGTGCCTGGGTGGCTCAGTGGGTTAAAGCCTCTGCCTTCAGCTCGGGTCATGGTCCCAGCATCCTGGGATCGAGCCCCACATCGGGCTCTCCCCTCGGTGGGGAGCCTGCTTCCTCCTCTCTCTTTGCCTGCCTCTCTGCCTACTTGTGATCTCTGTCTGTCAGATAAATAAATAAAGTCTTTAAAAAAAAAACATATTGAGCCTGAATAATTTTTTGCACATGATTCTCTAATATTTCTTCCTCAATTAAGTTAGAAATTACTAAAAGGGAGATATTTATCTCTTAGCTTGGTCATTTCCCTGAAAGAATTTTCCATAGACATTCACTTAGTATTTGTTTCTTTGGCTTCTGTATACAAGCACAGATATTTGAAAGAAGAAAGTATCAAAGAAATAGTAGAACCACGAGTATTTCCTTTCACTATGATTCCAACTGCCCTACTAAATGTCTCATGAGGATTATTCTAGATTATGCATTTGAGAGGTAGTAAAACTTTGGGGAAAACTATGAGTAATACCTCAGGCCTTGGTATCTCTGTGTGTTCTCTGGAAAGAGTGCTCTGAGACAACCCATGGGTCCTACATGGCCATGCTGAGATATCCTCTCTTTTATACTCTGCCAATAATCCTCTCCACCAAAAGTAATTGAGGGGAAGGTGAGCCCAAATTTATCAGGCAGATGCCTAGCATACAGCTGTCTTCAGCAGCATGGCTCACCCACATGCAACTTGCCATTAAAACTGTCCAGTCAGCACAGGCTCTCACTTTGCTCTTACTAGTATGCTGGAAAACCATAATGGTCATGATTTACTCAAGCTAGGCCTAACTCTTTCATGAAGAAAAAAAAAATGGAAACATGGGCCTGGCTAAAGGGAAAGAAGGAAATTTCCCACAAGAATCAATTCAACTTAAATTCTGACTAGATCTTTATAGATCTCAAGTGAAAACATAAAAGGACCTATAAGGAGGGGGAAAGACAGCCTTGGACAGAGCATAGCAAATTGGAAAAGAAATCTGCAAGATGGATTCCCCATAGACAATTAGCTTAATTATTTCCATGGGCATCACTGCATTCAGTATGTATTGATTGACTTTACTGTTAATTAGACTAAATGACCTTGAGCATTTCTACACAATTAGTTACATTCTATAGAGCATTTATTTTCAGTGGTATCTGATACCAATTCAGTTCTTATCTTACATGCTAAAAGAATTTCCTTTTGATATTTAAAGTATGCAAGGGATTTAAAGTATACTTAAACATATGTGGAAAAGGGATAAATGAAAATCAAATATAAATTATTATGTAATTTCTTTCAATTCTAAAATCCTGTAATCCTATATTCTGCCACTATACATTTCTTTATAGCTTTATATGTATTTTATATATCAATTTTGTAAATACGTTTGAAGAAAATCAAAGCCTCTGCTGTTCCAGAAAAAATAATCTGAATAAATGAAGCTATAAAGAAACAATTAATTGATAATTAAGAGAACTTAATATATGGAGAATTAGTAATTAGACCTGGGCTCCTGAAGTGGGCTGAAATGAAATGGGGTACTGGAAACTCTTGAGATAGAAGGTAAGTGATCAATGAAGCTAGTAAGAAGATTCCTGCACTGGAAAGGAAGTTGAGCTTGGTGATTCCACAGGTCTCTTCCAAATGCAACATTTCTATCATGCACTTGCATTTCTAGTCAAGGCAACATGGAAATTAAGACAGAATGTGGCCAGATATCGGTATGTGGCTAAGGCAAGGAAGAACTCTGTGTCTGACTTTCTTTGTATAGAATACTGGGTGGTCTTGTGATAGGATAAATCTATGGATCCCAAGACACAGACCTCTTGCTGCTACCAACAAAAAACCTGTTAAATGCAATGACCACTGTGCAAAGACCTTCTCAAAAGTTTCTTTTTGCTCAAGAACTGACCTACAAACTGAAGATGGAGGACTTACAAACATCAGCTCCCTCTCTAAGAGGCCTCCATATAGAAACCCAAATGGATCTGATCATTATTGCTTGTGGTAATTACATTATACTTCAAGTGTCCTACCGAGTTCTCTACAACCAACTTCTTGGGGTTAACTTGGAAAGTGGAGATGGCAGATGAAACCAGTATGACTGCAGTCTCAACATGGGACAATGAGGGATGAAACATGCTGAGGGAAGCAGCCAGGAATATAGGATTGCTCACTTATGCACTTGCACAGGGGCTCCATATTCATGAGGTAATATTCACTTCATAGACAGCTTTACCATTTTGAACTATTGTTCAATTTTGATTATAACTTTACTGACTCAAAAATGGGTAATTTGTCTATTTAATTTTTTTTAAGATTTTATTTATTTATTTGACAGACAGAGATCACAAGTAGGCAGAGAGGCAGGCAGAGAGAGGAGAAAGCAGGCCTCCTGCTGAGCAGAGAGCCCGACACAGGGCTCGATCCCAAGACCCTGGGATCATGACCCGAGCTGAAAGCACAGGCTTCAACCCATGAGCCACCCAGGTGCCCCGGTAATTTGTCTATTTATTATGACAGTTTTCCAGCACAGAGCAGCTCTATACTTTGTTCTTAAAAATCAGTATATTTCCACTATTCTCTAACAAAGGACAAACACGTTTGATAATCAGAAGGCTTGTTTGGCCAAACATTTAAATAACCTGTGTTTTTACACAAATAATTACATTTCTGACTAGTGTACTAATAGGGAAATATTTGAAAATGTGAGCAACAAAGTCCTCTATTGGTATTAGTGCACATATTAAATATAAAGCTGTATAACAAAGTTCATAACATGTTATTTGTTTACTAATATTTCTGAATTCTGAAAAGTCTACAGATACATTCAGGACACTATAAACCACTGTGTAATAGCAAGAATTCATTTCCCATTAGTAATATACAAAGTCAGTATTACTTAGACATAAATTAGAGATTGCTAAGTGATCATCCACTTAACAGGCAGTTGACTATCTTTTGTTATGGAAATTTTGGCAGTATAAAAATTAACTTCCATTAAAATATTGCAACCTCCTGATAACTAGATATCATTTAATGCCATATGCAAAATGTACAGGAGCCAAAATTCAATCAATAGTGTCCTTGAAAAAAAAAATCAAAAGAAGAAGATCTGTGAAGAAACATGGAGTAATTTTGCTTACTAAAATTATATCATTGGGGCATCTGGGTGGCTCTGTGGGTTAAGCCTCTGCCTTCAGCTCAGGTCCTGGGATCAAGCCCCACATTGGGTTTTCTGTTCAGTGGGGAGCCTTCTTCCCCCTCTCTCTCTGCCTGCCTCTCTGCCTGCTTGTGATCTCTCTCTGTCAAATAAATAAATAAAATCTTTTTAAAAACAAAATAAAAAAAAAACAAAATAAAATTGTATCATTGATGTTAAACTGAAGTTTCTTGACTCTGACACCAACTCCTCCAATGCCAAATTACCAGAAAGAGGAGGATTTCACCCACCTATAAATCTCACTACCAGTCTGTCTATGATCTAAAACTAAATTGCAAAAAAAAATCCCAAAATTTTTTTCCTATATGGAATAGAATAATATTGTCTTTGAAAGAAAGACTTATGACAATGAAGAATATCATGGCCTTTACTTTGCTCTAGGTATTTGCTACTCTTCGTCCATAGACTAGCAGCATCACTATTACCTGGGCCCCACCAGACCTACTGAATTAGAATATGCATTTTAGCATGATTTTCAGATGATTCAAACACATACTACAGTTTGAGAAGTACAGTTCTAAATAACACATGTGATTTGAAAGTTATTATGAATGTGAATTACTACAACTTTGTAAAAATTTATAATTTATATTGACTGATGACTATAGTGAAGAATAAAATATTGTTGTGATATCAACAACTTTAAATTTATTTTGAAAAATCAGTTATATCTCCCATTAAAGTATTTCATTTCCCTGATCATCAGTGAAATGCAAAGCAAAACCACAATGAGCTATCACCTCACACTTGTCAGGATGGGCATTACAAAAAAAAAAAAAAAAAAAAGAAAGAAAGAAAATAAATGCTAGTAAGTTAGTAAGAATATGGAGAAATTGGAACCCTCCTACACTATTGGTAGTAAAGCACAGTGGCACAGCCATTATAAAAAACAGTATGGAGATTCCTCAAAAAATTAAAAATAGAACTACCGTGTGATCCAGCAATTCCACTTCTGAGTTTTTATCAAAAAAAAAAAAAAGGAAAATTAAGAATCTAGAAAAAACATTTACACTTCAATGCTCACTGCAGCATTATTCAAAAGCACCAAAATGTGGGAACAACATAAATATGTCCACTGAAGAATAGATAAAAACAATATGGTATATGCATACAATGGAATATTGTTCAGCCTTTTTAAAAAGGAAATCATTGCCATTTGCAACCCCTGGAGGAAACTTGACAACACTGTGCTAAGTGAAATAAGCCAATCATAGAAGAACTGTTGCATTTCTATACTCCAATAATGAAGCAACAGAAAAAGAAATCAAGGAATCAATCCCATTTACAATTGCATCAAAAACAGTAAGATACCAAGGAATAGACCTAACAAAGAGGTAGAATATCTGTAATTCCTACCACAATTTTTTGAAGTTTTACAATAGCGTGGTCACACTACTCATTAAAAGCTATTAGGCACAGAAGAATAAAATCTCAAAAATCAAAAGTGTGTATAAAACACTGTACTTTCAGCAAGACACATATCCAGATACTTTAGGGCACATTTAACGTTTTCAATATTAGATACCAACAACATTATTCAGAGAACTAGAACAATCCCAAAATTTGTTTGGAATCACAAAAGACCCTAAATAGCCAAAGTAACCATGAAAAAGGAAAACAAAGCTGGAGGTATCATGATTCCAGCCTTGAAGCTATACTACAAAGTTGCAGTCATCAGGACAGCATGGTACCAGCACAAAAACAGACACAAAATCAGTGAAACATGATAGAAAACCCAGAAGTGGACCCATAAGTATATGGTCAACTAATCTTCGACAAAGCAGAAAAGAATATCCAATGTAAAGAAGACAGCCTCTTCAACATATGGTGTTGGGAAAACTGGATCACTTTCTTACACCATACAAAAAATAAATTCAGAATGGATGAAAGACCCACATGTGAGACAGGAAGCCATCAAAATCCTAGAGGAGAACCCAGGTAGCAACCTCTTTACCCTCAGCCATAGAAACTTCTTACTAGACATGTCACCAGAGGCAAGGGAAAAAGAAGCAAAATGGACTATTGGGATTTATCAAGATGATTCTGCACAGCAAAAGAAATAATCAACAAAATTAAAATGCAGCCTACAAAATGGGAGAAGATATTAGCAAATGACATATCTGATAAAGGGTTAGTATCCAAAATCTATTTTTAAAAAAGTATCAAATTCAACATCCAAAAAACAAATACTCCATTTAAGAAATGGGCAGAAAACATAATAGACATTTTTCCAATGAAGACATCCAGATGGCTAGAAGACACATAAAAAAATGTTCAACATCACTCATCATCAGGGAAATACAAATCAAAACTATGATGAGATAGCACCTCACACTAGTCAGAATAGCCAAAATCAACAACACAGAAAAGAACAGTTGTTGGTGAGATGTGGAGAAATGGGAAACCTCTTACACTATTGGTGGGAATGCAAACTGGTGCAGCCACTCTGGAAAAATAGCATGAAGTTTCCTCACAAAGTTAAAATAGAACTACTTCTGATCCAGCAATTGTACTACTAGGTATTTACCTAAACGATACAAAAACACAGATTCAAAAGATTACATGCACTCCAATGTTTATAGCAGCATTATTATCAGCAATAGCCAAACTGGAGAAAGCCCAAATGTCCATCAAATGATGAATGGATAAAGAAAAGTTAGTGTGTATGCATATATATATATCCATTCATATATATATATGAAATGGAATATTACTCAGGTGGTAGATAGATGATGGATAGATAAATAGATAAAGAATAAAATATTACTCAGACATCAAAAAGAATGAAATTTTGCCATTAGCAATAATGTGGATGGCGCTAGAGTGTATTATGCTAAGTTAAATAAGTCAGGCAGAGAAAGACAAATACCATATGATTTCATTCATATGTGGAATTTATGAAATAAAACAGATAAACATATGGGACAGGAAAAAAAGAGAGAGAGGGAAGCAAACCATAAGAGACTCTTAATGATAGAGAACAGACTGAGGGTTGATGGAGATAGGTGGATTGGTGATAGGCTAGATGGGTGATGGGTATTAAGGAAGGCACTTATTATGATGGGTATGGGTGTTATATGTAAGTGATAAATTACTAAATTCTACTCCAGAAACCAATATTATACTACATGTTAATTAACTAGAATTTGAACAATTTTAAAAGGAAAAAAAATACAGATAAAAAAAGGAGATATTGGTGAAAGTAAGTATCCCATCATAAATAATTTAATTTCAATGAAAGCAAGCTATATATTTTAAAAATAATTTTATATCCCAGTGGTTATTCTTCCCAAGTTTGATTAAAAATTAAAACATTAGGGTACCTGGGTGGCTCAGTCAGTTAAACATCAGACTAATGATTTCAGCTCAGGTCACAATCTCAGAGGTCATGAGATTGAGCCCAACATTGGGTTCCACACTCAGCAGGAAGTCTTCTTGAGATTCTCCCTCTTTCCCTCTCCCTCTGCCCCTCCACACTCAAATAAATAAATAAATCTTTAAAATTTTTAAATAATAAAATAAATTTAAAAATTCAAAACATCTACTTTATGTTTAATAATTCAATTTGCATTATGTCCTAAAGAATGGTTTTATGTTTGTAATAGTTATTATTGAGGAAGCTAAACTTTTTTCTAATTCGCACAAAAGCATGAAAAGGGCCAGTGGCAGCCTTGGAGGTAGCATAGCTCACAGGATATGGCACTGCAAAAAAAAATTAAGAGCCAGCCCTGATGCCTATGTTTAAGTATCTGATTCCACACCTATTAGCTGGTAGATCTATGCCCTCAAATTTGTCTTGTTTCCTCATCTTCAATGTGGGACTGACATAGTTTGAGTACCTATTAGATGTTATTATATAAAGTACTTAATACCTGGTGCATAACAACTGCTCAATAAGTATTAGCTGCTACTATTACTATTATCTTTAGTGTAATTTAAAGTACATATCACAGTTCTTAAACTCTAATAAGCATGAAACATATGATATCTGTTACTATTATTATAATTATCCCATCCCAGGAAATTTCAGGGAAATGAGATAGGGAAAAGCAACCCTCTCATTGAAACTTGGATGTGAACATAGCAGTCAGTGATCAAAATTTGAAATGATGAGGGTTTTTTTCATTCATCTGAAAAGTCAGGAATACATTATGAGTACTGTAACTTTTCTTCTTAACGATCATCTTGCCTCTGCTTTCAGAAGATTCTAATTCACTCATATTATTTCATTCACTAAAATGCTAAATGTTAAAGATACACTGGTGAATAATACATGATTCCTGACCCAAAGAATTGCCCATTAACAGAGTTAATTATTAGTGTGTATAATAGCACAGTAGCTAGATCATCAGTAGCTTTTTCTAACAACCACTGAAGGCTTCAAATTCCAGAAACAGAGTAATCAAATAGAAAAAGACTAGCTCCAGGAAGAACCCTAGGAGTAGGACTCACTAACTTAATTCTTTGATCCTTGTCCTATAGTTGGTCTTCCTTTGTACTGCAATTTGTACAAATATTTTTAGGAAAGAAAACTTAAATTTTGATTGAAAAATTGCCCTAGAAATGGTATTCTAGTGTCCTATGACATCTTAAGGGTCTTTTAGGAATGACAAAGATGTTTAATCTAGTGGAAACATTGCTGCACTAACTCTATTATCATATTACTAGTTCCCCCACTGAATGAGGCTGTACATCCCTGCAGCCACCCTCCAGGATTTCAATGTCCATGTCATCACTGCAGAGTCAGCATATATCTTAGCTAATGAGCTGTTACTGCATTCCAGATAGAATGACCTGAGGGCTTTAAGAACAAGCTTATTACATTTCATTTACCTGGACTATTTAAACAAGTCAGCTACTGAGTATCATGGCTACCATAACTAGTGAATGACCACACAGAGATACAGAATGGGGATCCTTTAGGGGTAGTAGACACTTTCTAACACCCAGACCCCACACATCTCTGAAATATTCCCAGAGAATTGCCATGGGTATCCATAACCATCACCCCCAGGGCTGGCACCTAACTCAGTGGATAGGTAGACAGGCTGTTCCAGAGGTCCCTCAGCAGGTATCTCAATATCACTTTCATACATCAATTGCCATTTCTTTGTCTGACTAAGCTTTATATGCCTTTGAATTTTACTTGAAATTTGTTTTCAGTGGTGAAAATAACATTCTGACTGCTTTGAGGGTTCTACTCCCAACAGTGGTCTGACTTTATTCCACTACTGTGTCTATTTTGCTCTTCTCAGTCACCAATTATTTTCTTTGTTTCACTAAGCTCATCTTTTGAATCAGCAGGAAATTCAGTCAAAAAATGCTGACTTGAAATTGAAGATGACACAAAGAAAGGGAAAGACATTCCATGCTCATGGATTGGAAGAACAAATATTGTTAAAATGTCTATACTACTCAAAGCAACCTACACATTTAATACAATCCCTATCAAAATAGCAACATTTTTCACAGAGCTATAACAAACAATCCTAAAATGTGTATGAATTACAAAAGACCCTGAATAGTCATAGAAACCTTGAAAAAGAAAAGCAAAGCTGGAGGCATCACAACTCTGGACTTAGAACTATATTACAAAGTTGCAGTCAAGACAGCATGGTACTGGCACAAAAGCAGAACATAGATCAATGGAACAGAATAAAAAATCCAGAAATAAGCCCACAATTATAGGGTCACTTCATCTTCAACAAAACAGAAAAGACTATCCAATGGGGAAAAGACAGTCTCTAAATATGAGACCTGAGACAACTGAAAGCCTAGAGGAGAACATAGGCGAAATGTCTTTCACATTGGTTGTACCAACACTTTTCTAGGCACATCTCCTAAAGCAGAGAAAATAAAAGTAAAAAAACAAACAAACAAAAACAAAACAAAACAAAACAAAAACCCTATTGAGACTATACTAAAAATAAAAGCTTCTGAACAGCAAAGGAAGCAATCAACAAAACTAAAAGGCAACCTACAGAATGGGAGAGATATTTGCAAATACCTTATCCAATAGAGGATTAGTATCCAAAATAAATGAAGAACTTATATAATTCAACACACACACGCACACACAAACAACCCAATTTAGAAATGGGCAAAGACATAAGCAGACATTTTTTTTTTCAAAAGACATCCAGAAGGTCAACAGATACATGAAAAAGATACTCAACATCATTTATAATTAGGAAACGAGAATCAAAACCACAATTAGATATCACCCCACACCTGTCAGAATGGCCAAAATCAAAAGTGCAATGAACAAGTTCTGGCAAGGATGTGGAAAAAAGGAACCCTCATGCATTATTGGTGGGAATGCCAACTGGTGCAGCCACTAGGGAAAAGAGCATGGAGGTTCCTCAGAAAGTTAAAAATTGAACTGCCCTAGGTTCCAGTAATCGCACTACTGAGTACTTACCCAAATAATACAAATACATTAATTCAAATGGATATATGTACCTCTATGTCTACAAAAGTATTACTCACAATAGCCAAATTATAAAAGAAGCTCAAGTGTCCATTGATAGCCAAATGGAAAAAGAAGAGGTGGTATATAAGTGTGTGTGAGAGTGTGTGTGTGTGTGTGTGTGTGTGTGTGTGTGTGTGTGTGCTGGAATATTATTCAACCATAAAAAAGAATAAAATCTTGCCATTTTAAATAACATGGATGGAGCTACAGAAATAGAACTAAGCAAAATGAGTCAGTCAGAGAAAGACAAATACCATATGATTTCACTGTGGAATTTAAGAAAAGGAAAAAAGAGAGAGAGAGAGAAACAAATCAAGAAATAGAGTCTTAGCTGTAGATAACAAACTGATTGTTACCAGAGGGAGTGACAGTGGGGGATGGGCAAAATAGGTAGTGGGGATTAAGGAGTGCACTTGTGATGAGGACCAGGTGATGCATGGAATTATTGAATGACTATATTGTAACTAAACTGTATGTTAACTATACTAGAATTAAAACATTTAAAATGGTAAACATTAAAAAAGAAGCTGACTTGAAGGAGTTAAGGGATATCCTCTAGGGATAGAGGCTACAGATAAGCAGTGATAAGCAAGAAATGCATTCTGTATGTATTCTGGATTGAATTTTTGTGTTCCCCTTCTAAGTTCATATGTTACAGCCCCAGCCCCCAATGGGATGTTATTTGGAGATGGGACCTTTGGAAGATAATTAGGATTGAAAGAAACTATAAGGTTGGGGTCTATTGATGGGATTAGTACTCTTATAAGAAGAGATACCAAAGAACTTGCATATTCTGTGTGTGCATGTGTGTGTGTGTGTGTGTGTATGCGCATGTGTGTAACCAAAAAAAGGCCCTGTGAAGACACAAAGAGGAGGGAGTCATCCAAAAGCCAGGTAGAGTCCTCACCAGACAAAAGTGAATTGTCCAGCACCTTGATTTGGGCTTCCCAGCCTCCTTTTTCTCCTCCACTGTGAGAAATAAATTCCTGTTGTTTAAGTCACCCAGTCTATATTATTTTATTATGGTAGCCCAAGACGACTAATATAGCATGGAATAGAACTAATGCTATTTACCTGAATATCATTGTAAATATTTAACATTTTATGTCCTCCATTAGCAGCAGAGGGTGTCAGAAATTACTTCCTCATTTACTTATATGTAATTCTTACAAAAATATGAAATCTATGCTATACCTGGAAATGCCTATACTTGACACTCTTATTATATCAAAACCAGAATTCTCTTAGAAAATTTAAGCTGTGGAGTCATATTATAAATTTAAGTAGAAGCATGTTTCATGATGCATTAGATTAGCCATAAGAATCCAATGCATTAAAAGTTCAAATGTAGTATCAATTTAACTAAAACAGATTATTTTCAATAATTCAACAAATTTAATGAGATTCCTTCTATATGGGTCTGGGAGTAGATGCTATCTATTCAAAGGGACGTGTGGAGGAGTAAGAAATCAGTGTAATCAGTAAGGCATGGACTGCTCTACTAATGGATGTAATGCCTGACATCCAAAAACCCATAAAATACACACCTGAATAAGTTTCTGTAATAATTAATTTGCTGACATCTATTATAGACATATTTATTTAAATTATCTCCATTTTTCAAAATCTTACTCATATTCCACTTATTATGACTTCATAACCACAGTATGAAATACATGTTCTTATTCCAAAAATGAGAATTTTTCCAGGTATAGAGATAAGAATCAATTTGATTTTCAGAGTTAATACAGCCTAGTAATATGTCTATGCAAAAAAAAGGGAAAAAAGGCTGAGTTCAAATGTTCTTCACTTAGATACAAAAAACAGACTATTCAAAAGCTGGCAGACTGCATTCAAGACACTGTTGGAGATAATGAGACACCAGCTGCTTGTCACTCATTTATAGAGTTTTATGTAGCCGAAGAAGAATGATCAAATATCCTCTCAGAGCTAGATGCACCATCTATTTTTCTGTAGTACATGGTACAAATGCATACATTTCTTTTAAGAACCAAATACAATTTTTTTATTAAGAGAAATACACTTTTTGGATATATTTAATCTCTTAATAACATCTTCTTTTTTTAAATTTATTTATTTGACACACACACAGAGATCATGAGTAGGCAGAGAGGCAGGCAGAGAGAGGGGGGAAGCAGGCTCCCTGCCGAGCAGAAAGCCCGATGCAGGGCTTGATCCCAGGACCCGGAGATCATGACCTGGGCTGAAGGCAGAGGCTTAACCCACTGAGCCACCCAGGTGCCCCTTAATAACATCTTCTGGCAGGGAAAATATATTTTTCTCCTTCAAAGAATATTTGAGTTGTGAGCTATCCATAACTGTTTCATGTCTGTTTATAAAAAGAAAAGGTAAACTTCAGCATCACTTCCACCCATGCCTACAGGACAATAAAATAAGTGCAAATAACAGCAGCAAAAAGGGATGGAAAGAAATGCTTCCTCCACCAGGAAAGGAGTGAATGCATCTATGGAATCAAAAGTGGATTTTGGAGACAAGATATTAGTCATAGTTAATCTCCAACTGTGAAATAATCTTAAGATTTTTCATGCCCTATTCCAAAAAATAGAAATAGAAGGAAAACTTCCAAACTCATTTTATGAGGCCAGCATCACCTTGATCCCCAAACCAGACAAGGATCCCATCAAAAAAGAGAATTACAGACCAATATCCTTGATGAACACAGAGGCAAAAATTCTCACCAAAAGACTAGCCAATAGGATCCAACAGTACATTAAAAGATTATTCACCACGACCAAGTGGGATTTATTCCAGGGCAGCAGGGTTGGTTCAACATCCACAAATCAATGTGATACAATACATTAACAAAAGAAAGAATAAGAACCATATAATACTCTCAACAGATGCTGAAAAAGCATTTGACAAAGTACAGCATCCATTCCCAATCAAAACTCTTCAAAGTGTAGGGATAGAGGGCACATACCTCAATATTATCAAAGGCATCTATGAAAAACCCACCGCAAATATCATTCTCAAAGGAGAAAAACTGAGAGCTTTTCCGCTAAGGTCAGGAACATGGCAGGGATGTCCATTATCACCACGGCTATTCAACATAGTACTAGAAGTCCTAGCCTCAGCAATCAGACAACAAAAAGAAATTAAAAGCATCCAAATCGGCAAAGAAGATGTCAAACTATCGCTCTTTGCAGATGACCTGATACTATATGTGGAAAACCCAAAAGGCTCCACTCCAAAACTGC
>RCUC01148026.1:0-13737 GCA_003697995.1 Taxidea taxus jeffersonii
AAAAAAAAAAAGTATCACTATTTCCTGATTTTGAAAGGCCTGCCTGAGGAGAATTCATTTCTATGTAAGAATTATACATTAAAATACTTAAGAGTTATTAAGATTGTTTTTGGTAATTATTCTTAACTGTTTCAGGAAACAAAATTTATTCTTTAAACTATGTTGTATCATTTCTCTGAGATTTATATTGCTATAAAATTAAAGAAAACATTAAGCAGTACACTTAGAAATGTACAACTATAAGATAAAAAAGGATATTGGACTTACAGATTTTATATACTCAATGTTGATATATTTTAATTGATAGATTTTTTTTAAGATTTTTTTTTTTATTTGGCAGAGAGAGAGAGATCACAAGTAGGCAGATAGGCAGGCAGAGGTCGGGGGAGAAGCAGGCTCCCTGCTGAGCAGAGAGCCTGATGAGGGGCTCAATCCCAGGACCCTGAGATCATGACCTGAGCTGAAGGCAGAGGCTTTAACCCACTGAGCCACCCAGGCGCCCCGTTAGATTTTGATACCAAAGACTAAATAACCCTGATTTTTCATTGGCACTTTAATCATCTTTTATTCCTTCAGTTTACATAAATTTCCTGATGTTTCATTTTATTATAACTATTACTTATAATGCTAATATTTCTATTGATAGTAAAATTGAAAATAAGATATATTTAAAGAGCTTTTTGTGTGTGAAGCATTGTTAAGATTGGCAATATATTTTGACTCATGTCATTTTAACTTCCTCTACATGCTAGATGTCTATTATATGAATTTAGTGCTTTTATTTATGACTTGCATTAGGAAAAAAAGCACATGAAACTAATAATACACTATGTGTTAACTAACTGGTATTTTAAAAATACTTAAGGGGGAAAAAGCATTCTCTCCTCCTTCTTGGCTCTTCTGTACGTGAAGTGCACAGAACTCATAGTATTCTATTGAAGAGGGTTTCTTTGAAACTGATTTTATTCCATTTATCTGAAGAATATAATTTATTTTTAGACGTTCCCATGGTGTAAAGTTTTTTAGCAGTTGCAGCATGGATGAATTTAAACGTATGATTTCACAGCCTGAATTTGAATGTCTTCAGAATCAAATAGTTTCAGAAGTGGTTTACCAAGGAAGAGTCTCACTTTGTGGCAATGGAATTTTGGAACCGCCAGAACAATGTGATTGTGGTGGTGCAGAGGTTAGTGATAAACATTAATAGCTTATCTTAATATTTTTCTTTGTGATTCTTGTGTAGCCTTATAGATGTGATATAAGACGGAAATACTTTTTTTTCCCCCCAAGTGCTGCCCACTTATCAAATATCTAAGGGAGATATTGGGACATGTGACAATGGGCTTATCATGAATTTAAAGCATTTGAACAGTAAATAAGGGGTAAATGTAGCATGGATTAAAGAGGTAGATTTTCTTCATTGTGTAACCGTTAATAGCAATGTCCACTTTTCTGTATTATAAACATGGTTAAGGTCAATACTATTACCATCAGCTCAGTCATCTCCTGGACTCCTCCAAAGCAACTGCATTGGTTCACTAAGTTATTACATGTGTATTGTTTACGTCCTCATCTCCTAATTTCCATTCTTGCAACTGTGGGATCTTTATTTATTTTAACTCGACTTCACAGAATTTGATTATTAATAAATCTTGATGTGTTGTTTTTATATTTAGCTTTTTGCTATTTTTAAAATTTGTTCTTGGTAAGATGGCTAATCACTGAATTTTGTTATAACTGTTTTCATATAATTATAAATAGTGATAATTTTGAATATTTCCTACTTGAGAAGATGTAAACTGTTAGGAAAAAAATTCTATATAACTTGATTGTATTATAATTTTTAAGTTAATGACTCAAGTATTCTGTATTTTTATTAGTTTCATTTGCTTGAACTCTCAGTACTTAAGAAATAATACTGATGCCTTCAGCTATACAGTTGTATTTGCCTAATTCTCATTATAATTTACTTATTTCATGGTTTGTGTATTTGAAACTTTTTATATGGTAAAACATATTTACAATTTTTATATCTTCCTAAAAATTTAACGTTTACCTTTAAATGCTGAATCTGTTTTTCTCTCATGTTGCTTTCTGTTTTAAATTCTGTCTGGCCTGGCATACATCTGTATCTGTGCACACACTGGCTTTCTTTAATTCGTATTTCCCTGATATTTTTCTATTTACATTTAGTTTTTCTGTACTATAAGTTCAATATTTCCATTTGGTTTTAATTTATTATTCACTCTGACTTTGATTTATAATATTGTTCCCATAAACATTAATATGATTTTTTGCCTATTGTTTTAATTAACTAGGGTCCATAATTTATTTAGATTTCATTTGTTTTTACCTAATGGCATCTTTCTGTCACAGGATCATCTCCAGGATACCTCATTACATTGACCTGTCATGACTTTATTTATTTATTTATTTATTTACTCTGAGAGTGTGGGGAAGGGTCAAGGGAGAGTAAGATAGAGAATCTTAAGCAGGCTCCAGGCCCATGTAACAGAGCCCATAACAGAGCTGGACCTCACAACTGTGAGATCATGACCCCTGCTGAAACTGAGTTGGACACTTAAGTGACTAAGTCACCCAGGCACCCCTGACTATTTTGATTTCTTATGATCCTCTAGACTACATAGTTTTCATAAGTTTAGTTGTCTCAAAATGTTTTTATTTTGTATGTTCACTTTGCCATATTTGTTTCTCTCTGTATGTTTTGTTTTCCTTCTATTTCTTTCAGTGATTCAGTAGATACGTACTTTCAGTCTCCCTTTAGTGATTATCCTTGCAATTTTTTTATTATATATGCTTAAGGTTTAACCATATTTGGGCCACAATTTCCCCCAAAATAGAAGGATTTAAAACCCAATGTAAGTTACATGACATTTTTATAAAATATTTAATTTCTGTCATCTCTATTCTTTGCATTAAAATGTACTCCAGATATTTTATCCAGAAGATAGTTGCTTTATTTTGCCTACCGTCCCTTTTGTCTATTAACTTTTTTTTTTTTTGGCATGTATTTCATTTCATTATTCTGAAATAATGTCCTTTTGAATTATATTCTATTCCTTAAAATATATATAACTATATACTTTTTATATATTCTCTTTATATATGTTCTCTTGATAGGACAGTTCACTGCCCACTTTTGTTCACCAAAAGAAAATTGTCATACTCATCTTTCATTGTGATGTATAATACACGTGAAATATGAATGAAGAATATAACAAATAGATACTTAGAAAGCACCTGAATAATTTACACTGAGGTCAAAACAAACCTTACATCTGCTAAAGGATTTCTTTTTATGTCTTATCCCAATCACATGCCCCTTCCTTCCAACCATCATTTACAATTTAATGATGATCATTTCAGTGCTTTACTCAACATAGTTTTACCTCTATTTTTTGGATCCTTATGCAATATCATTTGGTTGACTATTTTCTACATTTATATTGCAATCATGATTTATATCATTTGGTAACATGGCTTTTCACTCAATATTATGCTTGCAAAGTTCATCTATTTTTGAATGTAGTTATAGTCCAAATGTTTTCATTCATTTTAGTGTTAATCTTCTGAATAGCTTATTTATTCATCTATGTCAGTGAAAACGTAAGCTTTATTATTAAGACTCATGATTATGGCTTAAGTTGCACATGTTTCTTGCTGAACATGTGCCTGCATTGCTCTAAGCTGTACCCCAATAGGTGAATGTGCTATGTCCTGAGGTGTATGTGTATATATTTCTTTGAATTGAGGATATCTTACCTACTTTGGGTTTTCTTATTCTTGAATAATCTGTACATGTCTTTCATACATTTTTTGGCTTATTTCATTACCATTTACTTCTGTAAATTATCAGCAATTTATCAGTAGTGTGGTAGAAAGCTCAGATGTATGCTTTTTCTCCAGTAAAACAAGTTTTTTTGACATGAGACCGGTCTTGTGAGGAGGATCCCAATGAGCTAGTAGTTCAGGTGAAGCAGTAGGTGGGCTGGTGATATCTGTTTCTTGTGGGTGAACAGCCTTCTGTTTGTGGGACTTACAAGTGTCCAAGGCCAGTCTGTTTATGATTGAACTTTTAAGGATTTTCCTACCCAATTAGATTAGATGGTTTCATAAAGAACTTTTAATGGGAATATCAGAATCATAACTTTAACTCACATAACTATGGAATAACGTTCTTGGTTCCAATGAGCCAGTGACTATCAAAGGAAATTCAGGGCCAGAGGATGAAATCAGCTGTGTGTGGTCACAGATACATGCAGATCATAATCAGATGTAGGGCCCAAATGCAAGGCTTTCTTCCTCCATTATCCTGGACTGCTTTCAGTGATCTTGTTGCTGAACTCCGCCTATCCCCAATGAAACTTAGCTGCATTTTTTGGTGACTCATATACTGGCATATCAAGAATATTATTTGGATTGTAAAGTATGTCTTTAGTCATTTGTGTTTCAATTAAATAGCATTCAGCATAAAGCAATAAAGTTTTTTAGTGAAGGCCATTATAAAAATGTTAAGATTGTGACAGAATATCTACACACTCAATAGTGTGTCACATTTTACAAGAATTAGTATAATCCAGAGAAGACACATCACTGTGGGAGTTCAGAACAGTAAAGCTATGCTACTTCCTGTTGGTGAGTGGGAGAAGAATGAGGCACAAACAAGTCAGCTGCAAGAGAAAGGGAGCAGGGGACAATAGTAGAAAAGACTGTTGCCCCCAACAACTCCTCAGTCCAGCTTTTATTAGTTAGAAACAGTAACCAACAGAAGAGCCGAAGAAGGCCAAACATTAGTCATATGCCTTGCAGATAAACAAGAAGGAGGGCAAAATATGTCTGGGCAAGCAGTATAAAGTTTATAGTTGAACAAGCACATTCAAAGGACTTATCTAATTAGCCACAGGTGCTCCCTGGGGGGGAGCGGCGGGGAGTAAGGGGAGATAATGGAAAAGTAAAGCAGGTGGCCTTCTGCCCTTAGCTAGCCAGGCATCCCCAGCTGCTCAGCTTCAAGGCCATTGTTCTCTCCCCCAAAGACTTGTTGCCAATATGTGTTTTTGTTTAAGGCTATATCTAAATGTGCTTGATAACTAGTAAAATTTCCTATGGGTTATATTTTAAGTAATACATTGTTCTGAGGGATAGTTGCAAAGCTATACTCTAATTATTGCCTAATGAAATTAAAATGAATTTGGTCAGCTTCCCACAATGGTATATAAAATAGTAGGTATACACTTTGCTATATACCAAAGGCCATCAGTGGAAAACATTTTTATTTATTTTTTTAAAAGATTATTTATTTATTTATTTGTAAGAGAATGAGAGAGAGAGAGAGCATGTGTGCACACAAGCAAGGGGAGCACCAGGCAGAGGGAGCGGCAGACTCCCCGCTGAGCTGGGAGCCTGTTATAGGACTCCATCCTCAGACCCTGGGATCATGACCTGAGCCAAAGCAGACCCTTAACCAACTGAGCCATCCAGGCATCCCAGAAAAAAAATGTTTTAATTATTGATAATTTGTTGTTCAATCTGGGAACAATGGTTTCTAATTCTTTTTTATAATTCAGACCTGTATGTAACCCAATGGAACCATTAGTTCCACAAAACATGCAGAGTCAACAATGCATGATCTGAGAGCGTGCTTCTTAAAATTTGTGGTACTAGGTCGTTTACTTGCTTTACCCAAGTCCCACCATTGGTAACCAATATCCACATCATTGCCCCAGTGATCCTCTTCTGTGGGTAATCCTGCCTTTATATAGTACCTTGCCACACTGAGTAGAGCCCTCCTCTATGATCATTAGGATCTATGGAAATGATGGTGTTTTACTGTTGTGGATAAGCCAAAAAGAACAGTGTGACCTCTGCATGTTATAGCTTATAGAGCAACACACAAATATTCACATGTATTCCTCAAAATATATTTGGAATTTTTTCTACAGTTTAGGTTTAGATATGCAATCCATCTGTAATTTTGCCTTACATGGCAAAAGGGACTTTGAATATATGATCAAGCTAAGGACTTCGAGAGTGTTAATTATCCTCTATTATCTAAGCAGATCCAATGTAATAATGACAAGGGGCAGGTCAGAGTCAGAGGACATGAGAAAATGATATTTGGAGATATTTCCCTGCTGATTTTGAAAGTGAAGATTCCATAAGCCAAGGAATGCAGGTGGCTTCTAGAAGCTGGAAAAGGTAGGGAATCAGATTTTCTCTAGAGCTTCCAGAGATGAACAACTTTCCTTCTTAAGTTTAGTCCAGTAAGACCCCTTTTGGACTTTTGATCTCCAGAATTATAAAATAATACATGTACATAGTTTTAAGCCACTGAGTATGGTAATTTTTCTTAAAACAGAAATAGGAAATGAATACAAGACTGTGTCAATTCTGTGTTTCTTTTGATAGGCAAATTCCTTGAATGCCTTTTAACTATTTCCTGCCAAGCAGCCTGCAGTTTCCTGAAGAGAACAGTAATTTGGCTATCATAGAAGGCCTAGATCCAATATATTGGCCTATTTTGAGAGAAATCATTATTAGGAAGTAATCTATATTCTATACCCCTTCTCCACCCACTGAGCCAGCTAGATGCCCTAGAAATTACCATATTTAAAGACTACACTGCCTATCTTGAGTGTGTATTCCACTGGAGTTAACTCTTGATTGTCTACTTACCTTTTAAAACTTCTTTTAGGGAATACATTTTTATTCTTTTTAGGAATACATTTCAGAACACCTGGGTGGCTCAGTTGATTAAGTGTCTGACTCTTGATTTCAGCTTGGGTCATGATCTCAGGGTTGTGGGATAGAGCCCCATGTCAGGATCCATGCTCAGTGTGGAGGCTGCTAGAGATTCTCTCTCTCTCTCTCTCTAAATAAATAAATAAATCTTTAAAAAACATAAAGCATACATTTCATCTTTCTGAAGATGATCTTCTATTGCCTGGTAGGAAGAGAGAATTTCTCCCAAGAACAGATCATCAGACTCCTCATTAGATTCTCTCTGGCATAATATCTGGATCTTCATGGCCTGATGACTCAGACTTAAATTATTGGTTGGTTTCTTTTTCTGGCTCTTGGCTTGCAGGGATTTTTGTCTACCTTTTGCAAAAGTGTTTATTCAGAGTATTTTATTGCTCAGTTCCTGAATGGTTTTTCAGAGATTGTTCCTGGGCTACAAGAGGAGATTCATTTGTTTCTGGTAGCCTGGTTGCACTGTTTGTGTGAAGTGATTGATATGATTTGCATGCCTATTTCACCATCTGGACACTCTTAGTCTTCATTAAAAACCTAGGATGGAGTCACAGTGAACCAAAGAAAATGGTTGCTTACTCCACTGGATTTCAAGGGTATCTCTTGGAAAATGGGAATTTATCTTGGGTAGGCCATTGTTTTATTATAGCTGTAGAGACTGTTAAAAACAAGATAACAGGCCCACAGAGGAGTTACTTGGTGTAAACCCCATGTTGACCAAACCAAGACTTAATTGGTTTTAACTCTCCCAGAATAGAGTCTTAAACCAGCCAATCAGGAACCACCTGATCAGTACTAATTACTGCCTGATAGATCCCTAATATCCCCTAAAGGAATATAACTTTGCAATAACAAACATGCCTTTTTGCCATTATAACTTCCTTGTTCCCGCTCCCTTCTGCCTGTAAAAGTCTTTCATTTCGTATAGCTTCTCAGATCTTTCTTTGGCTAGACTGGATGCTGGCCAATTTGAATTGATTTTTGCTCATTTTGTCTTTTAACAAGACCTACTGAAATAAGCTGCAATAAGCCTTTGCATTCTCTTCCTCCATGTCTATATCATTAACCAGAGTGGTCACTGACCAGTGATGCTTAGAGCATGAGGTTGCTTCTTAAGTGACCAAGTGACTTCCTAGTCTTCAAATCTAGAAAAACCTGCATTGATCCCTGATATGTTAGTCAGATGAGCTTATGTTTCAGGGCTTCATTAGGCTTTTCCCTAAATAAATCTCTAATTTCTTCCCTTTCTCATATATTAAGAACATATCTCAGTACATGTTAAGAGTGACTAACTGCTCTTGATCACCAGGGATTTTTCCATCTATAGTTATGGCTCCTGGCAGAAGGAAAGTAGTTTTATGTTTTTGATGGTGTAGGTGAGTAAAACACCAGCACCATAAGCTTTCCTTAATATTAGAAAACCACCAATCCCACTGATGGAATTCATGAGGAATCACATTATCACTGAAAACTGCAGCAACCGAGTTAGCTCCAAAACTGGCCAGAAGATCCATAGAATCCATTTGTCTTTACAGGCATTGTGACTTTGCCTTTCTTTTGTTTCAGACAAAGGTTTAGGATATGTCTAGGTAGTCTTCATTATATTTATATTTTCCTTCTGGCTTGCTCAGTTTTCTTTCCTTTTTTTTTTTTTTTTAATTTGACTTATGTTATACTTAATTAGATATGGATAAAAGAAGTATTAGAATATTTACATTACCACAGACAGTTCTCCCATAACTCCATTGACACGGAGGAGTCAATCCCATCAGTACCTGAAACTTCTAATTCAGTCAAAACACATTATTTTTGCCCACTACTGAATTCACATGAATAAATCATAGATTTTTGATCCTTTCTGATTCTAGATTTTTTTGCCTATATTTTTGATATTCAGTTTGCATGATTGAACATATCTGTAGTTCACTGATATTTATTGTGGAGTAGTATTTCTTTGTACGAATATAACATTGTTTATTCATGCAATTATTAATGAATATTTAGGTTGTTTTTGGTTTCAAGTCTGAAATTGTTTCTAAAGAACATGTCTTTTTTTTTCTATTTTTAGGAATAGAATTGCTGGGTCTTACGTTAATTGTACTATTAAATTTGTAACAAAGCATCACTCTGCATTTTAAAATGCTTGTAACAGTTTACATTCCAACCACCTATGTATGAGAATGACCGTTTTTCCTTATTCATAGCAACTTTTGTTACTGCTAGTCTTTTACATTTTAGTAATTTCAATGTATGCTTGTATTTCACTGCAGTTTTAATTCATATTTCTCTACTAATAGATAACTCTACTAGTTGATAACTAATCAGACTAGACATTGTCTCAGGCGATTGTGCGACATTCATATGTTTTTGTCTCCTTTTTGAATGTTCACGTATTTTACATAGTTTGATGGATTTTTTCATTATATAGTTATAGAAATTCTTAATATAAACAATATGCAAATCCTTTGTCAGATTTTCTCCCAATATGTGGCATGTTTTGTACTTTGTGTCCTATCAATTCCAAGTTGTGAAACTTTCTGGTAAGTTTTCTTCTAGAAGTTTACTGATCTTATCTTTGATATGTATGCCTATGGTACATTTTGAGTAATTTTTGTTGGTTAGGTATTAGGACATATTTTTTCTCTATATGTATATCTAAAATCTCTAGCCCTATTTGTTGGAAAACTACTCTTTTCCCATTGAATTACTGGGCTACCTTTATTGAAAAGCAGTTCACATACTTTGTATTTTATTGATCCATATATATAGCCTTACATCAATACCAGCCCTTCTTACTCTGATTCACAAAATTAGGTAAATTGTGTCTTCATATTTTGTATTTTTTTCTGAAGATAGATTTGGTGACTTTAGGTCTTTGTATTCCTGTGTAAAATTTGGAATCAACTTTTCCATTTCTACTCATATCCCCCCAAAATAAAAAAGAAAACGTTGTGAAATTTTAATTGGAATTTTTTTGAACCTATATATTAATTTGTGGGGAATTAATGTATTCTTAATGTGATTTTCAAACTATGAACATGGCATATCGTTCTATTTATATAGGTGTCTCTAATTAAATTAAAACCTAAATATTTCATATTTCTGAATGTTATTATAAATTGTGTATCTTTTTAAAAAATCTATTTCCAGTGTCCTTTGCAGGCATACAGAAACAGAATTAAATCATGAAGGTTGATTCCTCTGATAGCCAGTTTAACATTGCTTTGAATGATTCATATTTTGGAAAATACCCACAAAATATCTCAATTAAAATGATCAAATAATCCCAGTGAATATATGAAAAAAATATATACTTTTGGAGTTTATTCCAGAAGTAAGAAAACATTTCAGTGCTTTTCAACATATATCAAAATTAACAGAGAGACAAAAATTATGATATTAAATATTGAAGAGACATTTTATAAAAGTTTGGGCATCTAGAAGTAAAAATTATATCCTTTTGATTTCTCTACTTTCTCAATCGCATACCACAGTTAATTTTTTAAAAAGATTTATATTTATTTATTTGAGAGACAGGGAGAGAGAGCTAGGGAGCACAAGTGTGGGAGAAGGAAAAGCAGGCTTCCTGCAGAGCAGGGTGCCTGATGTGGAGCTCAGTCCCAGGGTTCTGGGATTATTACCTGAGCCTGTGGTGGCAGTTTAACTAATTGAGACAACCAGACTCCCTAACAGTTAACTTACTTTAAAAAGTCCTCACATTTGGTCCCATTGTGGGATTCCATTTTTAAAGCACGATTCATTGAACATCAGTTTCTAAGCCCAGCGTTTATTGTAGCTTTCCATTATACATAGAGTATTGTTAAAAAATGCTCTTCACTGTAGGCTCTCTCTTTGATTCTAGCCTTAGGAGGCTTTCCCTTTCATGTCATTGATTTTTGTTTTTCCCCACCCAACATTAACATTTAGTGTGTGTTCAATCTTCTGTCTTTACTAACTTTTGATAAGTTTTATTAAAATCTTTATATTATAAAGCATAATACATTCTTTCTAATAATGAATCAAAAATATCTGACTCTTGTAAATATCAAAACTTATACAATAATAACATTTAAAATTTTTATTTATGTATGTATTTGATATAGAGAGATAGAGAGCTCAAGCAGGGAGAGTGGTAGGCAAAGGCAGAAGGAAAAGCAGGGTCCCCACTAAGCAGGGTATCCAGATGTGGGGGCTTAATCCCAGAACCCTGGGATCACATGACCTGAGCCACAAGCTTGCTTAACTGACTGAGCCAACCAGGCACCCAATAATAACATTTTAAAATATACTTTAGTATATGCAGTTAATGCAATTGAAGACATTGACATTGCATCTAATTTTACATAGGATATTTATATAACAATCCAGATATTACAAAAGTTCATGAATAAATTATTATTCTATAAAAGCAACTGATAAACTTCTGTTTTGGGAAAGATATACATCATTATAGTTTCTTTCACAACACACAACTCAAACCATTCAACAAAAATTAAATACATACATAGTATGTATAACACATTTTACAGACAGACAAAGACACACATATTTCCTGGGGTTAGGGTGGAGGAAAGTTGTGTTCCTAAACTCAAGAACAAACCCCCAAAAGATGATAGTTCTCAGAGTTCTTAGAGAGTTCTACCGTTTCACAGTCTCACAATATCAAAAATTTACCAAAACAAAAGAAACACAAAATGCATCAAAAAAAAAAAGTCACTTGTCAATGACAAATTATAAAATATAGCAAACATATATTGGTGGCCAGGGGTTAATATAATTACTATAAAAGTGCTTACAAATAAAGGAAATAAACAGAATGTTGACATAAATATATGCATAAAATATAAAATAAACCAGAATGTGCATTTTTAAAAATTTATAGCACATTAGTAATGAAAATAATAAAATTGAAACAGATGTAAGCACTTAGTTATTTTTACCTATAACACCTATCGCTTTACTAATTAAATATTACTATCCGTCTTGTGAAACATCACTCTTGTGCTGAATAAATATATAGAAAGAAGGAAATAAGAGTATGTTATATTCTTTAATAGTTTTATACTCTAAGACATACTTGCTTCTAGAATTAATCTTTAATATAAATCTTGGAGATAAAAACAGTAAAAATAAAATTTACATCGAAACATCCTTTAAATAATAAAATGTTATAATTTAGAAACCTGTTTTGTCACATTCATAAATTTTTATATAATCTCAATATGTTGTCTTGAGGAGAATTGAGATGAAAAAGTATTTATGATAAATGGTAAAAATACTTTTAAATTTATAGTACATCAATTTATGAACACAAAGAAGGTTGACAAATTACATTAAATTTTTAGCAGTTCAGTTTCTTAAGCATAGAATCATGAATAATTTCATTACTATCTTTTTTTCCCATACTGGAACTATGTAAGTTTTAAATGAAATGGTGTTAAAAATAAACACAGAAGTAAAAATTATACTGTGATTGTAATTAACTAAGAGACATATAGTACAAATTTTGACAATAAAAAATGATTTATTTGATTGAAAATTCCCATTATTAAACTTAATTCTATTTACTTTTAGCATTGCAAAGAATTTAAAAAATGCTGTAATCCTGCAGATTGTACTCTGACTGAATTTGCAGATTGTGGCAGTGGACCTTGCTGTGATAAAGAAACTTGCCTGGTAAGCTCTCAAATTACTGCAGTATTTTCTTTCATGATTTTTTTTCCCTGCTATTGTGCATTCACTTATTTTTTTACTTCTTTTTTACATATCTTTCAAATATATAACTTTAAATACTTACTTAAATTCATACACAGTTGACTTCAGAATTCAGACAATGTTCTTAGATTTTTTTCAACTTCTTTCTTATCTTTGCCTTCACTGTATTGTTTCAATCTCCACTCAAGATCCATCCAGTTATCCAATACCAATTCCAGATTACTTGGGCATATGAATTCTTCTTGGTCATACCTGAGGCAATGCCTGAATGTAGTTCTTCATGAGCCAACAATTTATAACAGAATTACAAATAAGCCACATGTAATATTAATGGAAATGACAAAAATACTTTGCTCTTGTGTAAGTTATTTTATAGTTTTGGTTTCCTACCTTGCAAAACTAATTGTTTTTCTTTGTCCCACAGATAGCTATAAGAGGAACTGTATGTCGGGAAAGCAAAGATCCATGTGATTTTCCAGAATTTTGTGATGGAAAAAGTGAATTTTGTGTACCTGATACAAAATCTGCTGATTTAGAACCATGCAATAATAAGACTGCCTATTGCTATAATGGAGTATGCCAAGATACAGATAAACAGTGTGCAGACTTATTTGGAAAATGTAATAGTTGTGCCTTTTTGGGCGGTTCATTTTCATTATTTTGTCTTATTATTTTTTCCCAGTAAAGTTAACATACAGAGTTATATTAGCTTCAGGTGTAAGCTTCAGTAATTTAACAATTCTATACATTACTCAGTGCTCATCATGATATGTGTACTCTTTAATCCCCTTCACCTATTTCATCCATCCCCTACCTATCTGGTAACCATTATCTGGTAACCTTTGGTTTGTTCTCTAGAGTTTAGAGTCTGTTTCTTGGTTTGCATCTCTCTTCTTTTTTCCCCTCTGTTTATTTTGTGTTTTCAATTCCACATGTATGTGAAATCATTTGATATTTTCTTTCTAAGATTGACTTACTTTGCTTAGTATTGTTCCTGACTTCCTGTATCACTTCTAGAAATTTTTTGCTAGAGTCTTTTGGGTTCTCCATGTAGAGCATCATGTCATCTGCAAAGAGTGATAGTTTGACTTCTTTGCCAATTTGGACGCCTTTTATTTCTTCCTGTTATCTGCTGGCTGAGGTTAAGACTTCTAGTTGTACTATGTTGAACAACACTGATGACAGTGGACATCCTTGCCATGTTCTTGACCCTAGGGCGAATGCTCTCAGTTTGTTTGCTTTTTTTTTTTT
>RCUC01148027.1:0-31927 GCA_003697995.1 Taxidea taxus jeffersonii
GCTGAGCAAAGAACCCAATGCGGGACTTGATCCTAGGACCCTGGGATCATGACCTGAGCTGAAGGCAGAGGCTTAACCCACTGAGCCACCCAGGCGCCTCAGAATCTGCATTTTAATAAGATGCCTACATTACGGTCTGAGAAGCACTGTTCTAAGTACAGAGAAGCACCCACTTTTGGATTTTCCACACTGCTCTGTGGGTCACCTCCCCTAACTGATCACTGCATGAAATCATGTTATTGATAATAATCATATGAGAGGAAACGTGACATCCTCTAGGCATGTTCCTTTGTGTCTCATTGGTCGGTACTAGGTCACGTGCCTTAGCCTCCAGTGAGGCTGGGAAGGGAAGTGTCTGGCTCCATCTGCCTCTCTTGTGGGAGACAAACTCTGCCCACAAGGACCCAAAGGAGGTGAAAACTTATGTCTCCACAAAAACCTGCATAAGTGTGTTTGTAGAAGTTTTATTCATAATTGCCAAAATTTGAGAGCAACCAAGACGTCTTTCAGTTGATGAATGGATAAGCTGCAGTAGACCCAACAGCGGAATATTTTCCACTGCTAAAAAGAAATGAGCTTTCAAGTCATGAAAAGACATGGAGGAACTTTAAATGTATATTACTAAGCCAAAGAAGCCCATCTGGAAAGGTTACTGTATATACTCTCTATACATATATAACATGCTGTATCATTCTAATTATATCACGTTCTGGAAAAGGTAAAAACATGGACACAATATAAAGATCAGTGGCTGGGACGTCTGGGTGGCTCAATCCGTTAAGCCTCTGCCTTCAGCTCAGGTCATGATCCCAGCATCTTGGGATCAAGTCCCCCATTGGGCTCCCTGCTTGGCAGAGAGACTGCTTCTCCCTCTGCCTCTGCAGCACCCCCTTCTCCCCCTGCTTGTGCTCTCTCTCACTCTCCCTCTCTCTCTGACAAATAAATAAATAAAATCTTTTTAAAAAATCAGTGGTTGCCAGAGACAGGGTGAGAAGAGGGATGGATAGGCAGAGCACAGAGGATTTTTAGTGAAAAGACTCTGTATGAAACAGCGATGGTGGATATACAATTGACCCTTGAACAATCCAGGGGTTAGGGACACTGACCCCTGCCCAGTCGTAAACCTGTGTATAACTTTTGACTCCACCAAAACTTAACTACTAATAGCCTATGTTAACCAGAAACCTTACTAATAAAAGAGTTGACTGACACATAATTGTATATGTTATATGCATTTTATACTGGATTTTTACAATAAAGTAAGCTATTGAAAAGAAAACGTTATTAAATAGAAAATCATAATGGAGGGGGCCTGGCTAGCTCAGTCAGTGGCACTTACTACTCTTGACCTGAGGGTTGTAAGTTCGAGAACCATGTTGGGTATAGAGATCACTTAAAAATAAATCTTTAAAAAATAATAAAATCATGGGATACCGGGGTGGCTCAGTTGGTTGGGCCGCTGCCTTTGGCTTGGGTCATGATCCTGGGGTCCTAAGATCAAGCCCCGCGTTGGGTTCCTTGCTCGACGGGGAGCCTGCTTCTCTCTCTGCCTCTGCCTGCCACTCTGCCTGCTTGTGCTCTCTCTCTCTCTCTGACAACTAGGTAAATAAAATATTTTTTTAAAAAAGTTTATTTATTTATTTATTTGACAGAGGTCACAAGTAGGCAGAGGCAGGCGGGTGGGGGGGGAAGCAGGCTCCCTAAGCAGAGAGCCGGAAGCGGGGCTCCATCCCAGGACCCTGGGATCATGACCTGAGCCGAAGACAGAGGCTTTAACCCGCTGAGCCACCCAGGCACCCCTAGGTAAATAAAATCTTAAAAACAAAAAAAGGAAATCATAAGGAAGAGAAAATACATTTACAGTACCATACTGTAAAAAATTCATGTATAAGTTCAAACTCGTATTGTTCAAGGGTCAACTGTTTGTCATTATATTTTTGTACAAAACCCATAGAAAGTACAGCAACAAGAGAGAATTCTAAGGTGAACCATAGACTTTGGGTGATTAGGATGTGTCAGTTTAGGTTCATCCTTGATAAAAAAACAAAAATGTACCATTATGGTGAGTGAAGGTGATAATGAGAGAGGTTGTGTGCGAGGCGGGCAGAGGGCATATGGGATATCTCTGCATTTTCCTTTCAGTTTTCTTGTAAACCTAAAACTGCTCTAAAATATTATCTTTAAAAAAAAATAGCCCCGGGACACCTGGGTGGCTCAGTCAGTTGAGCCTCTGCCTTTGGCTCCGTTGGTGATCCCAGGGTCCTGGAATCGAATCCCGAATCCAGCTCTTGCTCAGCAGGGAGCTGCTTCTCCCTCTGCCTGCCACTCCCCTGGCTGTGTGTGTGTGTGTGTGTGTGTGTGTCTCTCTCTCTGACAAATTAATAAATAAAATCTTTTAAAAAATAGAATAAAAAATAGCCCCCCAGAATACATACGGTATACATAAACATATAAAAGATCTAGAAAGATATACGATAAGGTTTGACAGTGGAGTTTCTGAATTATGTAATAGAGTCTTTTATTTTTATTCCATGTTTCTGGCTTTCTACAATGTACTTATTCTGCTTTGGTAATGAAGGTTTTTTTTTAAACTTTTTATTTTGAAGTAATTATAGACTCACAGGAAGCAGCAGATTAGTACATGGAATATCATGTACCCTTCACCTAACTTCCCCCAGGAATGTCATCCTATATAGCTATTGTACAATATAAAAACCGGGGAATAGACTTTGGTGCAATATATTTACCAGGCCACAGACCTCATTCTGTTGTCATCATGTTTTACACACTTATTTGTGTGTGTGCGCACACACATATAATTCTAAACATTTTTATTCCGTAATAAATAGATTCCTGTACTCGTGTAACCACCACAAACAAGACACAAAGGAATTCCCTTGTGGGAACCGCTTAGGATTACACTCGTCTTCTAGACCCTACACCCAGGCAACCACTAACCTGTTCTCTGCCTCTACAGTTTGTTCATTTCAAGACTGTAATATAAATGATCATACATGTGGAACCTTTTGAAATTGGCTTTTGTCAATAACCATAAGGCCCTTGAGGTTGATCAAGGCTATTGCATGTTGTCATAGTTCATTCTCCATAATAAAAAGTTATTTTTAATAGGAATATATTTGAGTATATATCCTATCTGAATTTTAATATATATTTTTCTTATGTTTTTTGAATTCTAGTGTAGTTAACATGCAGTATTATATTAGATTCATGGGTACAATACAGCGATTCGAGAATTCTTTTTTTTTTAATTAATTAATTAATTAATTTGTCAGAGAGAGAGCGAGCGCACAGAAGCATGCTGAGTGGCAGGCAGAGGCAGAGAGAGAAGCAGGCTCCCCACTGAGCAAGGAGCCAATGCGGGACTTCATCCCAGGACCCTGGAATCATGACCTGAACTGAAGGTAGCCGCTTAACTGACTGAGCCACCCAGATGTCCCAATAATTCTTTTTTTTTTTTTTAAGATTATTTATTTATTTATTTGAGAGAGAGAGAGAGAGAGCATGAGAGGGGAGGTCAGAGGGAGAAGCAGACTCCCCATGGAGCTGGGAGCCCGATGTGGGACTCG
This sequence comes from Taxidea taxus jeffersonii, assembly GCA_003697995.1. Lineage (NCBI taxonomy): Eukaryota > Metazoa > Chordata > Mammalia > Carnivora > Mustelidae > Taxidea > Taxidea taxus. The sequence continues at coordinate 3,588 of RCUC01148027.1, forward strand.
ATCCCGGGACTCCAGGATCATGACCTGAGCTGAAGGCAGTCGCTTAACCAACTGAGCCACCCAGGCACCCCCCAATAATTCTTTTTTCTTTAAGTAGGCTCCACACCCAACATGGGGCTTGAACTCACAACCCTGAGATCAAGAGTCCACACACTCTACTGACTGAGCCAGCCAGATGCCCTAAATTATTATTATTGTTGTTATTTTTAAGTAATCTCTACACTTAGTATAGGGCTTGAAACTGCAACCCTGAAATCTAGAGTTACATGCTCCAGTGACCTAGTGAGCCAGGAGCCCCTGATTCAACAGTTCCATACGAGAACTCATCGTGATAAGAAGACTCTTTAATCCCCATCACCTATCTCACCCATGCCCCATCTACCTCCCTTTTGGTGACCATCAGTTTGCTCACTATAGATGGGTCTGTTTCTTTGTTTGTCTTTCTCTTACTCATTTGTTTTGTTTCTTAAATTCCACATATGAATGAAATCGTGTGATATCTGTCTTTCTCTGACAGACTTACTTTGCTTAGAATTATACTTTCTAGCTCCATCTGTTTTCACAAATGGCAAGATTTCATTCTTTTTTATGGCTGAATGCTATCCCACTGTGTATACCATCTATATGTACCATACCTTCTCTACTCATTCATCTATCTGGGCACTTGGCCTGCTTCCATAACTTGGGTATTATAAATAATGCTACGATAAAACACAGGGCAGCATGTATCCATTTGAATTTAGTGTTTTTGTATTTGAGGGGATAAATACCCAGTAGTGTGATGACTGGATCATAGGGTACATTCCATTTTCAACTTTTTGAGGAAACTCCATACTGTTTTCCACAGTGGTTGCACCAGTTTGCATTCCCACCAACAGTGCAGGACGGTTCCCCTTTCTCCTCACCCTCGCCAGCACCTGTTATTTCTCGTGTTGTTGATTTTAGCCTTTCTGACAGGTATTAAGTGATGTCTCATTGTAGTTTCAATTTGCATTTCCCTGATGATGAATAATATTGAACATCTTTTCATGTGTCTGTTGGCCATGTGGATGTCTTCTTTGGAGCAATGTCTGTTCATGTCTTCTGCCCATTTTTTAATTGGATTATTTGCTTTCTGGATGCTGATTGATATATATGTTTTGAACCATAAACATATGGTTCCATATATATGGTTTGATAAATATATGGATATACATATGAAAGTATGATATATGTTTTGATATACATATGGATATATATATGGATTGATATATATGTTTTGAAGCACATATATATGGTTCCATATATATAGATATATATCTAGATATAGATATCTATATCTATATATCTATATATATATATCTCTCCAAGTGTGAGGATAAAGTTTGGAAACCACATGTACATAAGCTTGGTCTCATCCCCCATGATATTCTAGCCTGAAAAATTAATCAGGGAGTTAGTGACTTGGCTATGAACTATTTTAGGGCAGAGACTGAGGGATAATTATCCTTTTTATCTCCTCTTTGGCTCAGCTCTGCTCTATGATTTTTCTCTGAAATGATTCTAATTAAACACTTGGGGTGGGGGTATAAGTATTCACAAGGATCTTGTTCCAAAGAACAAGTCATGTAAAACTAGCCATCAGTGTGTGTGTGTGTGTGTTGTTTATAGGGCCATTATACTGGCAGGCACAGAAAATACATTTAACATTCCCTGCAGTTATTGTGGGAAAATGCTAGAAATGAGAGCCAATCATGGTCTGTGTCAGAGGCAGACCCTGTGCCTGGCAGGAGCAATCTGAGCGCAGCTCTGGGAGGCCACATGCAAAAAGATCATTTTGGAGTCCCTGGGTTCAAATCCCAGCTCTGCCTCTGTGCTAGTCCTAGCCTACTGGACATAGAACAATTCCAGAAGACTCTGATCAGAGAATACCACAAGCTTGCGCACAGAACATAAGCAAACCACAAGGGCTGGCAAGAACCCTGGTGCTGGAAACAGAAGGGGGCACCCCTGCACTTGAAGGTGCCAGGGAAGAAGGAGCCGCTACCATAGCTCGGAAGGAGGGTCAGGTGGAGGAGCTCCTGGAGAAGCACCCTGCAGGGCAAAGCCAGAGGAATGGCTAGCTCAGACTCAATTGCCATTCCCCCTTCCAACTGCTGCTGAAGCTCAAGGCACAGGGCTCAAGCTGTCCGGGCTCCAGGAACACTGAGCAATGTAGAAAAGAGTGAGGAGGCAAGGGAAGACATTGGCAGAGCCATTTACTCAGGTTCCTCATCTGTACGGCTGGAATAATAATATTAGCTCCCTTGGAGAGTTGAGGTAAGGAGTAAAATATAACACGTCAAGTACCTCGTGTGGAGCCTGGTAGAACATTGCAACAAATGGCAACTACAGATGACCATCCTGACAAGGACAACTCAAGTAGTGAGAAATAGGGGGTAGAGAGAGGTCTGCTTGGACATGACCGAATGGTGGGACAGAGAAACATTGGTGGCAGCCTGCCAAGTGGCACTATAATAAATACCACCACAGTCCCTAGCTAGCTGCTCTGGCAGTAAAAACAGCAGTTCAGCCTGGGCAGAGCCAAAAGTGACATCAGATTTCCAGACTGCCCAGTGCCATTTTAACACTGGAGAGAGGAAAAAAAAGAAAAAAAGCCCTCACCTTCTAGGACCGTGCCCCACCCAAGCCTTCCCACCTGCAGACTGTGGCCCTTCCAGGAGGTCTGTTTTAGCAAAAGGACCATTTGTTTAAATGAGCCTGCCAAGTGAGAGGATCCAGATTTTTCCTTTTCTCTCTTTTTAAAAAAGCTGCAGATATAAATAAGCCCAAGATGGTCTGTTTCTGCCATGACTAACAGATTAAAAAACAAAAAGAAGAAGAAGAAAGAAAAGAAAAAACAGTCACCTTCTAAAAAGACCTGCAATTAATGAACATTGGGATCTTGGGAGGAATTGATCAGGGGCCTGCCAATCCCACCACCCAGGCTTTGAAGCCAGTTTAGAATCTATAAATGCAATTTCCCCCCAGATAATCTTGGAGGAAAAAAATCCAAGTTGACAGAGAGTATGGAAGTTACTCAGAACATATAAAGTCCATCAAGGCGTCCTCTTCAAGAGCAGATGCCATTGTCCCAAGCCAGGTGCTCCCAGGAAGGAGGTTGCCAGATTTAGCAAATAGAAACGTGCAACACCCAGTTACATGTGAATTTCAGATAAACAACAAATAATTTTAACTGTCCCAAATATTGCAAGGGATGTACTTACGCTAAAAAATTATTTGTGATTTGTGATATCTGAGATTCACATAGAACTGGCCATCATGTGTTTTATCTGGCTCAGGAATGATAGGACGGACACTGAAAAGGATACAGCTCAAATTGCAAGGTCTCAAGCTGGCAGCCTCCAGGCCCTCTGAGGCCCACACATTTTCTAAGTCTTCACAGTTTATAAAATTGGAATCTGTTGCTAACAGTTTAAGGCTTTCTGGCTTCCTTTAAAAATGGGAAGCTCCAACCATGCTGGGAGTAGCCACCCTACTATGATAACATTATGGGGATAGAAGGGAATGTGGGAAAGTGAAAATCTGATCACTAACGCATTAGATTGAAGGGATCACGAGTAAATTTGTTTCTGGTTGGTTTGTTCCATGGGTCTAGGGGAGGCACCATTAGCACCACATTTCAGGCCTAGGGAACTTTCCCTTTCTCAGGCTTTGCTGCTGCAGTCAACCCCAGAAGTGCTAGCTGCAAGATCTGAAAAGCTTACCCATATGCTAGGCCACCACCAAGCCCTTTTCCCCCTTCCCAGCCCAAAGGTGAAGGCTTTGCTCCCACCTGTTGGAGAAATGTGTGCCCCCAGCGCCCTCTGCAGACACAGGCTGGAGCTGCAAGTCCTGGATGGGACCCCAAGCTCCATCTTTCTTGACAGTTGCGCCACAATGAGGACTGAGGCCGGCAAAATCTAGGAGGAAAAAGGAAAAGATTAAAAGAAACTAAAAACTGGGGCGCCTGAGTGGCTCAGTGGGTTAAAGCCTTTGCCTTTGGCTCGGGTCCTGGGGTCCTGGGATCAAGCCCCACATTGGGCTCTCTGCTTGGCAGGGAGCCTGCTTCCTCCTCTTTCTCTCTCTCTCTCTGCCTACTTGTGATCTCTCTCTGTCAAATAAATAAATAAAATCTCAAAAAAGAAAAAGAGACTAAAACCCCTGGGGCTAATAATACATTATATGTTAATAAAAAATTTAAAACATTAAAAAAAAAGAAACTAAAAGATAAGCATTTGAGAAGCTCTTTTCATGTTCCAAGCAGAGTTACAAATGTTCCTTTACTCCTCAAAATATCCCCAAAGGGTGGATCCCATTAATGTCCTGATTTCTCAAACAAAGTAAGGTTCAGAAATGTGAATCACTTTTTTAAAAATTTAATTTTAGTTAACATACAGTGCAATATGGCTTCTGGAGTAGAAAGAGATGTGAATCACTTGCTTAAAAATTGCATGGTTAATAAAGGGCAGAGCTAGGATTCAAACCCAGGAAATCCAATTCCCAAAACAAGAGCCCATGTTTGTTGTTAATATTTTTTATATTATCATACAATAAGATTGACTTTAGTTTTTCTTCTGGTGTGCAGTTCCACAGACTTTAACAAAGGTATAAATTCATGTGACCACCACCACAATAAGGATACCCCTCACTTCCTTGTGCTGTTCCTTTATATTCACACCCCCTGCCCATCCTAACTCTGGCAACCGCTGGTCATTTGTTTCCCATCACGGTAGTTTTGCCTTTTCAAGAATGTCAAATAAATAAAATCACATGGTGTGTAACCATTTGAGACCGGTTTCCCTCTCTTGGCATGTGTCTTGGGATTCATCCAAATTATTGCCTGCATCACTGATTCATCCCTTTTTGCCCGGGACAGGGGACGGGGGGGAGATGGTTATAACTTACTGAACACTTAACCCCTGCCAAGTGCTACACTAAGCATTTTGACACATCTCATTTGATCCTCACAGATTTCCAAGAGGAAGGTAAAATTATACCCATTTTATAGATGGGAGATCTGGAGCTAAGAGCTGGCTGTACGCCTGGAGCCAGGACTAATCCCATACTCAGAACCATTTATAAAATTGCTCTGTTCCCAGCCAACAAAGAGCAAGGTACAGGGGAGACAATACCTCCTCCTGGCTCGAATTCTGGACGATGATCTGTGACTCCGTTCTCTTTCTCCACAACTTTCCAGAAATGCTTGTGATTCCATTTACGCAGCTGGTGAGGGTCTGAAGCAAAAGCTCTTGCAAGACAGTAGAGCACAGAAATCAGGAGCCCAGGATGAAGTTCATATCCCAGCTCTCACTTCCAAGGTGTGTGACCTCAAGTAAGTTGCTAAGCCTCCCTGAGTCTCAGTTGTTGGGTCTTTAAAATGGGATAGTAAGGGGCACTTGTGTGGCTCAGTCGGTTAAGTTTCTGCCTTTGGCTCAGGTTGTGATCCCAGGGTCCTGCGATCAGCCCACATTGGGCTCCCTGCTCAGCGAGGAGTCTGCTTTTCCCTTTCCTTTTGGAGGTCCTCCTGCTTGTGCTCTCCTGCTCTCCCTGTTTCTCTCTTTGTCAAATAAACAAATAAAATCTTTAAAATTAATTAATTTTTAAAATGGGATAGTAACAAGCAGGGTGAGGTATAGATTAAAAGAGATAATAGGGGCACCTGGGTGGCTCAGTGGGTTAAAGTCTCTGCCTTTGGCTCAGGTCATGATCCCAGGGTTCTGGGATTGAGCCCCCGTCGGGCTCTGGGCTCAGCAGGGAGCCTGTTTCCTGCCTCTCTGCCTACGTGTGATCTGTCTGTCAAATAAATAAATAAAATCTTTAAAAAAAATGTTTGTTGGGACTGAAGCTAAGGAGACAGGATGCAGAGTTTGAGCATTCAAGACCTATCATTGACCCTGGAGCTCAGGGAAGCAGCGACAGCAAAAAGTCAAGAAAGGACTGGATTGGGGCCCCCAGCTCTTGGGCATTTGGGGCCACTTCTGAACTCAGAAGTATCTCACTGACAAGGAAGTCCAGCAAAAGCATGTGAACTTTTCATTTAAACTTTTAAGAGCCAGAAATTGAGTCCTTCCTATGTCCACTAGACATCATATACGTGATTGACTGCAATTAAGCCAAAGTTACAAAGTCAAGAGTGAGGCTGACAGGGTTCAAGTCCTGGCTCTGCTACGCTTCCCAGCTGTGTTGACCTTAGGCAAGTTTGTTTGACCTCTCTGAGACTGTTGCTTCAGTTGTCAAATGGGATTAATAATACAAACTACCTCACAGGGTTGTCAGAAGAATGTTTCATTACACGTTAAGAACTGCAATTAACACATAGTAAGGGCTTGGTAAATATTAGCCCTTGTTACTCTGATTATTCCTGCAAGGGCAGGTACATAACAGAGAAGTAGATCCTGGTAGGACCTGGAAAGCACATGACCTGCCAAAAGGGATGGATGTTACTCAGCCACAGTCATTGTTATGAGGCAGGAAAATGGTTCCACTGGGGTCAGACCTTCCAGTTCCCCACTCAAAGCCACACTGGCCTCCTTTCTGCTTTAAACACAACATCCAGCAGGCATATTCTGCCTCAGGGCCTTTGCACTGGCCTGGAATTCACTGATACTCACACCACTCACTCCCTGATCTATTTCAGCTCTGCGCTCAACTGCTCACCTTTACATTTCCAATTCTATTCCTTTCCTACTGTACTGAGTTTTTCACATTGTATTTATCATTAAATAACATACTATTATTGTTTTATTGTTCTTCCCTCCACTGGCAAGTTAATCTTCTACACTGGCAGTAATTTTTTCCCCCACTATTGTATTCTCAGCACCTAGAATGGAGTCTGGCACACGGTAGGTACTCAATAAATATTTATGGAATGGGTTGTGTCTACATGCTACCAGTTCATGAGTAATAGTTCAAGGAATCATCTGGTCATTTTTGCTTTATTGAGCACCTACTGTATGCAAGGAATAGCTCTGGAAACTCCAGAGTTGCAGAGAACAGGAAATATTCCTTGTCCCAGCAGAAGGGAGTAAGTGGGGAAGGGAAAAGGAGGGACTTTGGAGTCAAACAGATCAGAGTTTGTGACCCAATTGTTTCACATAGAACTGGGGAAACAATATCTGTCTGAGCCTCTCCCTCATGTGTGCAGTTGGGATAAGAATCATGTTCTCTCCTCATTGGGCTGTCGTGATGAGTAAGGAAGTGTGCATGTCAAGTGTCTTAACACAGTCCCGCCACAAGGCAAGTGTGTGATTCATTCTTTCATTTAGCAAACACTGAGTGGCCTCCCACGTACCAGGCAATGTGCCACTTGTGGAGGGGCCATAGACAAAGAAGGGAAAGTTGCTACATACATGGAGTCCGGGTTTCATGGGGGTGGGGGAGTGTGAGGGGCACCAACAATAGACAAATATATAAATATACCTACAGTGTGTGCATGTGTGTCACTTAAGCAGGGATAAATAATATGAAAAAAATACAAGGTGAGGGAACAGAAAGAGAAGGGAAGATTATTTTAGATAGGTCCCCTGGAAAGGTGACATTTGAATAAACACACCTCATTGAGCCAAGGGAGGAAACCATGCAAAGATCTGAAGAGTCTAGGATTGATTGGTTGATCCAAGGAGGGGAAGTAGCAAGTGCACAGATTCTGACATAGGAGTGATTGTCAAGTGATGAAGAGTTTGGTGGCTGAAAGAGATGGACAGGAGAAAGGGATAGGTCAGAGATTAAGAAAAGAGGAAATAGGGAAGGCCAGGGGACGCCTGGGTGGCTCAGTTGGTTAAGCAGCTGCCTTCGGTTCAGGTCATGATCCCAGCGTCCTGGGATTGAGTCCCACATCCTCAGCAGGGAGCCTGCTTCTCCCTCTGCCTTTGCCTGCCATTCTGTCTGCCTGTGCTCACTCCCACTCTCTCTCTGATAAATAAATAAAATCTTAAAAAAAAAAAAATAGGGAAGGCCAAACTCCAGCTTTTACTCGGAGTGAGGTGGGGACGTACTGGAGGGTTTTGAGGATGGTGGCATGATCTTTGTTTCCCAGCATCACTCTAGCTGCGTAACAGATCGTAGAGGGGAGTGGTAGTAGCAAGACCAGTAATCAGAGCTTGGAGGATGGTTTGGATCAGCAAAGTGGTAGCAATGTTGGAACAAATTTCAGATTTTGAAGGCAGAACCAATGGGATTTGCTGATCGTTTCACGTGTGGAACAAGAGCAAAACGTGAAGGATAATCCCTAAAATGTTCTACCTGAGCAACTAGACCAAAGGTGTCAATACCAAAAGAAATGACTGTGGGAGAGGCAGCTTTGATGGGGAAGGAGAGTTCAGTTTTTCAAAGATTATTTGAGAGAAGCATGAGCAGTGAGTAGGAGGCTCCCGCTGAGCGGGGAGCCCTGGGGCTCAAACAGGACCCTGAGATTGTGACCTGAGCCCAGATACTTAACCAACTGAGCCAGCCAAGCACCCCTAGTTTTTGAAGTTTCAATTGAATGCATGAAAGGGAACACAAACCTGGAAATGTAGGCTGCCCCTCCCCCCAACCCAGTTTTAAATGCCCTGATTCAGGAAGGTCAGTGGGCTTATGCAGTTAGTGGTATTCATGTCAAGACCATTATAGTAGTTTTGGATTACGAACTCTGGATTCATTGCTGGGTTAATTACCCCCAAAACTCAGTGACATAAAAAACATTTTCATCTTATTTTCTGTAGGTCACTAATCCAGGCACAGCTTGAATGGGTCCGGTTTCAGGGTTTCTCGAATGTATGAAGATGCCAGCAGGGAAGGGTCTGCAGTCCTTGGTTCCATGCACATGGTCACTTCCCATTGATAGCTTGCTTCATCAAAGCCAGCCAAGGAATAAACCAGGTATGAATGAGCTAGCAAGAGAACAAATCTGTGAAGTCTAATCTCCAGTGACCTACCCTCTTTCACATTTTCTGTTCATTTGAAGCAGGTAAATCCAACATACTCAAGGGGAGGGGGATCCCCTATGGAGTCAGTAGCAAGCTCTAGCTTAGAAGGCACAATATAAATGGCCCAGTGTGAAATCCCATCTTTCCTGGGTGAGATTATTTTAAGACAACATATATTAAAATTGAGGCAGGGGAGAGTGGTTAAAAGCTACATGTAAATCAAGTATAGCCCTAATCATATTCACTGATCTCACAAATCACTGGACCTGTGCTTTAGTATACTTAACTGTTTAGAAATGCCTGCAGAATGTACAAATGTGATCAGCCCTCCATTTGCTCTCCGCCCCTGGAGTTTGACCCCTGTAGACATGATTGTTACTGATTATCCATGGTTCAATGTTTACCTCCATTAACCAAACACAAGAGCATTTTTGTTTGAAGAATTTTATTTTCTCTCCCCAGATAGGATGGTACAAGCTAAAAGTTTTTACCAAGTTTAACCATAATCCTGGATTCTTCAAAATGGGCACAGGCCTCTAGGCAGTCCTCAAGGTCACACAAAACCTTTGTGAGACAGATTCAACCAGAACTATCACTCTTTTTCAGGAAGGCACAGGATCAATCTTTTCCAAGACTTGGATTCCAACGCCATAGTTGAGAAGTTCCTTAAAAAAAAATTATAATCAGTACTTAATTCTGATGTAAAAAGCTACTTGTTTGGGATATGGGTGACCTCTAGGACCCAGTAGTACCAATACATCTTACTCATGTCTTAATTCTCCCCTCCTGTTTTACATACCCCTTGAGAAGTGGGTTCCCAGGTTACTCCCCAATGGGCAAACTCAGTACCTCTATGGGGGAACATTTAATCACCTTACAATGGGGTTGATACTTAGATAATGCCATTTGCAGAAACCTCACCTATTGCAGGTCAGAATGAACCAAGCCCATCAGGCTGCATCGATGTACTGTCCTGTGGCTCACAGGGCTCCTAACCTGCAATAAGTTAGCAGGTAAAACAAGGTAAGGAACCTGATTCTTGGTAGGAAGAAAACAAAGCAAGCCCAAACACCACTTAAAACACACGCACACACAGTAGAGATTAGTCGTAAGCAGAAAACAGGGATAGAAGTTATCTCTGGGGCCAATGCATCAGACAAAACACTGGCTAAAGGTGCAGTTAGATCAACATGGTCGATCTGATGGGGAAAAAAGTTATGTCATCAGTTGCAATGGCCAAATTTGAGTTAGAGCAGAACACAAAGGGCACAGACAGTCCCATATTTAAAATAGGATGCTGCCTCAAGAGCATGCAATAGGAGTTCGAGCTTCACACTGGCTGTAGAGATTACTTAAATAAACTTCAAAACAGGAATTATCTCCTATTTTCCAGATCCTGTCTATTCAGCCACGTGGACATCACTTACCAACATCTCATTCCTGGTCTACTTGAAGTCTGCTTTCCGCCAACAATAACTCTAAGATGAAAAAACAAACATGAGCTCCCATCAGCTAGATGCTCAAGGGAAGTGAGGGACAAAGGAGCTTCTCAAGTTGGCATATCAGACAGAAACTGGCTTAGCAAAGTTAGATCAACATGGTCGATCTGTTGGGGAAAAAAGTTCAGTCATCATATATGCCAGTAGGAAAAGCTCTTGTTCTCAGTTAAAGGAACACTCTGGCACCAGTTTTATGATAATATCTGTCCCCCAGCAAGTTCTGCGCACAATTAAAATGGTACACAGCTGAGAATTTGTGGTTAAGGTCAACCAAAAACACAAATTTAGCTTTCCCTTAAAAAAAAATCCTCACGTGGGGCACCTGGGTGGCTCAGCAGGTTAAGTAAGCCTCTGCCTGCAGCTCCGGTTGGTCGTGATCTCAGAGTCCTGGGATCGAGCCCTGCAAGCTCTCTGCCTACTTGTGATCTGTCAAATAAAATCTCAAAAAAACCTCACGTGGGGTGCCTGGATCGGTAGAGTATGTGACTCTTAATCTCTAGGTTGTGAGTTTGAGCCCCAGATTGGGTATAGAGTACTTAAAAATTTTTTTTAGTTAAAATATCCTCCTCTGTAGAAGCCGCTTTTAAGCAATAGGTTCGAGCAATGGAAACCGGAATGAAGTTACCTGGGCCCATAGTGACCACCTGGCAAACAAGCCATTTAAAATACCTGTAAGCCCTAGACAACGCATGGGCTACTTAAAACTGGGCACAGGTACCAAAAAAAGAAAATTCCATTCGTTCCCATCCCTTCTCACCTTCCCCCTTCACTACATCCCACAACTACAGCCTCCTGGCAGTTTAGCCAAAATACATCTCCTCTTGTTCTGCCTCTAGTAAATTCTCTCACCCACCTGGCCACACAGCCAGCCTCTGCTTGGACACATAACTATGCTCAAGAAAACGGTTTATCAAAAAAAGACCTTACATGGGAAGAAATGGGATCCGAAAATGTGCTTTCAGGAGCATTTAAGAGATACTTAAGAATGTCTTTTCACTTTAAAGATATTTTCCCACCTTGGGGAATTCATTTTCTAAACCTGTTTTCACCGAAGTCTAACAGACACGTATTTTTAGAACCGTGATAAAATGAAGTGTCCCGTGCACCTTCCTTGTAAGTAAAGTTAGCTACGGTTCAATCTCCCACTTTTCCCCCCAAGTTTGCCTAGCACACGAAGAGGCTCCCAGACCACGCGTTTCCTACGACAGGCCGGGATACGAACGCTTACGCCGGAGATCAGGAGACGAAAGGCTGTCGAGGTCTACGGGGGGCTCTCTTGTAGGCCCAGCAGCGACCCTCTCCTCTGGGATCCATTCTGTACCCTCTGATCGCGCCGACCTGCGAACCAACAAAGAAAGGGCATCCATCGCCATCTTCTCACGGTTGGGATCGGAACATGGCCGGGCCTCCTGAGGCCGGTGTGATCAGAACTAACTGGCAAATGTTCAAGGACATCAGCACTGTCGATCTGATGGGGAAAAAAGCGAAGTCATCATTTACACCAGCCAAGGACCGGGTCCGCGCGCAAGCGCGGGTTTCCCCAGTTTTGTTTTCCCTGACGCCTATTTAGGGCCAGAGCAGAGGGAGCCAGAGGGAAAAGAAGGATCAGAGATCTTGAAAGGAAAAAAGCGGTATCTCCACTCACCACACACAGCAGCAAACGCGGATTGTCGCGTATGAAGCACAGGGAAGGCGAAGCAACCCCGCACAAGCCGCAGACGCAAAAGAAAGAACCGGCCCCAGACTTCTCTTATATAACCAGGGGAAGCTCTCGCGCCTGCGCACTGCACTCGAGGCGCTTCCCCTTCCGTCCCGCGGCACGCGGGGCCCTCTGGGAAATGTAGTTTCCGAGCTGCCCGGCCCCAGGCAATCTAATGGTTGTCAAGGCCGCTCTAGCCCCGCCCCCCTCGCTGTACACTCGGGGCCACCGGGGCTTGTCGGCCTCGCCGCCATGTCGCGCTTCGCACGCACTAAGCCGCCCGCCGGGTTCCCCCTCCTCCGGGGCGGGCTGAGGCCTGCGACGGCCTTGGGCACTGTTAACCCTCCCCCCGCAATCCCCTCCCCTCAGCTGCATCCGCCCGAGCCCGCCGGTCCCGCCGCGGGGGGGAGCTGAGGCGACGCCAGCCGGTCCGTCAGCCGCGCGGGCAGTGCCACAGGGCCCGGCCCCCTAGCTCGCAGCCGCGAGGTCCCCTCCTCCTCCCCCACCCCCATTCTTCTCCGCCTCCCCGCCGCCCGCCCGGCCCCTCGCCCCGCCCAGTGTCTGCGGGGAAAGGAAACCGAAAGTGCGCGGCGCCGGGTGGGGCCGCGGACCTTCCAGGGCCCGAACCCCAACCCCATTCGCGGCAGCGGTGGCGGCTGCGAGAAGACGCGCCGGAGTCGGGTGAGTGACCCCCGCCCCGCGCCCCGGCCCCGCACCTGCTTCTGCCTGCCGCGACCCCTGGCGCCCGCGCCGCCCGCCACTGCTTCTGCCGCCGCTTCTCCCCGGCGCCTTCTTCAGTCCCCCGCGCCCCGTACCCGCCTCAACATCCCCGCCGCGTCCTCAGTACCCCGCCACCCCCTCGGTGCCCCGTCTCCCCATCATCCACCTCAGAGTCCCGGGTGCCCCCCTCACAGCCGCGTTATCCTCTTGGCGCCCCCGTCGCCACCTCTGCCTCCGACCCCCTCAGTTAGTTCTGCCCTCTACCCCCATCTCTGCCCTCACTTTCTGCCCCAGGCGCCCCCTTCATCTTCCTCGGTCTTTACCTGCCATCGCCTCCTTCACCCCCGGCTTTAACCCTCAGCACCTGCGTTCCCCATCCCTACTTTCAGGACCCCCCTAGCTGAGCTCAGCCCGACCCTCTTCTGGAGGCCCCCCTACCTCCTCTGCCATTCCCGGCCCAGCCTAGCCATAGCACCCTTATCGTGCCCCCGCATGGCCTGACTCCCCCTCAACCCCCTAATATGTCCATCAGGACCCCCTGCACTCTTGGGTGTCCGTGATTCCTCCATCCTTTCTAGTACCTTCTTGGGACCCTGCAGAACCCCCCCCCCCCCCCCCGCATACGGACCCCTGGCCTCTCATTTCATTTCAGCCTCTTCCACCCCCCCCCCTTGGTAATTACCATTCTCCTCTGATTTGACCCTTCTACCAGCTTGACCATCACTGATTTTCTTCCTCCTGCCCTTTTAGGCCTTGACTCCCAAAGAAACCCACTTTAGTCTGCTTTATTTCTTGGCATTTCCTGTTCTCTTTGCTCCTCCCTTTGCTTTCTTTTTTGTTTTTTTTTTCCCATTTCTTTTATCCCAGAAAAATTTTTGAGTTTCTGTTTCAGTGTTTTTCAACAAGAGAAAGAAGGCATTTTTTTCCTCAGAATTTTTTTTTTTTAATTAAGGGTGGGGGGGGACCCAAAATACTGAATCTGCACTTGAGAGCTAGGTTTGTTGTGATGAGGAAAGAGATTCATCCACAATATTCCCAGCAGGAAGGAAACGGACTCCTTTTTCTGATGGGGATAAAAGCTATTCCTCATATATTGCCAAATCTATTCACAGTTTCTAGCTATGAATATTTTAAACTCAGTGAGAGGGACAGTCTCAAAAATCCCTTTGCTGAGGACTCTGAGTCACCCACTCTTTCCCTAGCCCCAGCTCATATGATGCGTGTGAGTTGTACTGAGAAGTTCCCTTAAAGGGGCTTCCTTGTCCTCTTGTGGGATCACTGTCAGAAACCTTTAAGGTAGAAGAAAGAGGAGAAGGAAAGAACTACAGATTTCTAGCTGGTCCGGGGGAAACAGCATCCTGTAGAGGCTAAGCCTCTGGTTATTGAAAGATGTAATTTCTTTCTCTTGATTCAGTAGAATAAAGGGCTTCATCAGTTTGGCTGCATTCCAAAGAATAGGATAAGGGATAACTGCTCACTAATTATTTACAAACTATAGAATGCGGTAAGCTACAGAGTACTGTGTAATATAAATGCGGGGTGGGATGGTGAATAGATGGTTTTTGGATTAACAAAAACGTACTACTCTCTGTCCTAGAAACAATATTTGTCTGCTTTATGGGAGAGGAAAATGAAACCTAGCAACTGATTAAGTACTTGGCTAAAGGCATAAACCAAACAGTAGTTTTGAATGGGAATTGATGAACTCCTTCTACCTGTGAAGTGCAGGAATAAAGGGAAAGGGGAATTTGAAATCATCTAAATTGTGAATTTATGATTAAATCCCTATTTAACTCTTAGTTAACAGATCATTAAGATGTAGAGGCAGAAGGACTGGCTTGATGCTATTTTGGGTTTTTTTCTGCTAGATGCTGTATTTCAAGGGCTCTGATCTCTCTCAGTCTGTGCAGATTTCCAGATAACTGAAAGTAACGGGAACGTGAAGGAATTCAGGTAATTCAGACATGGAGGACAGAAGACCTTGCTTGGAGGCCAGGCCAAGGAATCCCTATACTAACCACAGAGGTGAGCAAGATTTTCTACCTAATGGGAAGGAAATTGAGTTCTGTATGAATGAGTAGGCCCACCTAAGACTGACAGCATCTCTCCAGTACAGAATGGCTTAGTCCTTGGCCATAGCATGAATGATTCAAAAAAATAAATAGCCTTTTCCTTTCCCTAAGAGAGCTGATGAATGGGTACAGTTCACTTTAAGAAAGGTAGTATAAGGTGTCTGAATTGGAAATAATGCTGATTTAGAGCAACACCACCCAATAGAAACATAATCAAGCCAAAAATGTAATATTTAATTTTCTAGTAGCATCATTAAAAAAAAGCAAAAAGAAACAGATGAAATATGTTTTTGAAATTTAACACTAATTTAATAAAATTTAATACCTATTTAAATGAATATATCCAAATAATATCATTTTATTGTAATAATTGAATACATGTATTTTATGATCATAGTACTTTATTAATTTCAGTATTTTTACCTATTCCCCCAAATACTTAAATAGTATCATCTCAAGGTGGTATCAATATAAAGAAGTTTTAATGAGATATTTACCCTATTTTTGGTATCAAGTCTTCAAAGTTACATATGTTGTTTTACACATCTTTTTTTTTTTTTTAAGATTTTATTTATTTATTTGACAGAGAGATCACAAGTAGGCAGAGCAGCAGGCAGAGAGAGAGGGAAGCAGGCTCCTTGCTGAGCAGAGAGCCCAATGCGGGGCTCAACCCAGGACCCTGAGATCATGACCTGATCCGAAAGCAGAGGCTTAAGCCACTGAGTCACCCAAGTGCCGCATGTTGCTTTACACATCTTAATCAGACCAGCCACATGTAAGATTCTTAACATCCATACATGTTAGTGGATATGTATGTGATAGCATGTGTCTAGAACCTTAGTCACCAAAGCAGTTAGTTCCGAAAGCATCACTACTGCTATGATGATTGTTTGCTTAGAACTTTCTAAAACAAAATCAAATGGATTCTTGCTTTTCCCTAAGTTTGCAGTATATCACCTGAGTTTAGCTGTGAAACAAGTGAGAAAGAACTGTTGAATTTTATTTTATGAGCTGCATGAATGTTGGAAGAATGAGAAACAGTACAATTTTTCATTCTTTAAAACATCAGGTCTTTCAGATCAAAATATTAGAAGGAGGACTTTCTTCTGATATTCTGACTTTGACAAGTAAATAAGAAAGTAACACTTATAGAATTTAGGTTTCAGTAATACAGTATTTATATTTTATCAAATGTTCCTTTATGTTGTCACAATAAGATTTTCTCTACAAAGTGCAAAATAAAAAGTGTACAAAAATGGATTTAGCATCTGATGTCATGAAATGGTATAGATCATCTTGACTGTGATGTGCGTTCATAACATTTTTATCTTCATATCATTGTATACAATCTTATTTTGTTTGTAAAATCTCAAAGTATGGGGCGCCTGGGTGGTTCAGTCGTTAAGTGTCTGCCTCTGGCTCAGGTCATGACCTCAGGGTCCTGGGAACAAGCCCCACATCGGGCTCCCTGATCATCAGGAAGCTTGGTTCTCCCTTTCCCACTCCCCCTGCTTGTGTTCCCTCTCTTGATGTCTCTTTCTGTCAAATGAATAAATAAAATATTTTCTAAAAAATAAAAAATAAAATTTCCAAGTAATTCTCCTAAGTTGGGTCAGCTCTATCAATTTTATAGGAAAGGGAAGTGAAAAAAACTGGGCTTGGGTACGTTGGCCAAGTTACTTAAGAAATATGTGCAGATTAAGGAAAACAAGTTCAGCCTCATCCACAGGGTGATCTTAACTTTCATATGTGGATTGGGTGTATCTCCTCCCTTCCCTAACAACTTCTCGTCTGGGATTGGTAGTAGATAATGCTATGTGGATGAACTTGTGCTTCAAAAGGGAGAAAAACTTAAGTTTCGTTTTTGAGTTTCCTTAAACAGAAGTTCAGTTTCATTTTTCAGCTTCCTTTTCAACATGCTAATTGGCTCAAAAACATTTTGCTAAAGGAAGCCCCATCATCCACTTCGCCGTCTGATGCTGGACAAATTTCAAGAAGCATTTCTCTTGTCCTTTTATCCCACTTGATGCCTCTGTCGCCTGTGACATAATTGTTTAGTGGTATAACCAGTGACTCTAGAAGTTAGGAGCATATTCCCAATAGAAAAGTATTACTAGTGCTGCTAGTAATAACATTAATGAGAACTTTTTATGTGTCAGGTACTCTACTAAGCATCTTATAAATATTTAATCTTTACACCCACTTAGATACTTAGGCTTAGAAAAATTATGCCACTTGGCCAAGGTTATATAGTGAGGAAGTATCGAGGACAAGATTTGGACCAGATCTGTTTGGCTTTGGAACTCGGGCTTTGGCAGTCATTTGGTATTGCAAAAAACTAGAAGCAATGAGCTAATCTTTTGCCCTCTAAAATAATCATGGCTTCTGAGGACTAGATGAGATACTGCAAGTATTTGTTCTCTAGCATGTATTAGGCTACATGTTTGTAAGTTTTATTTATTTAAATAATCTCTACATCCAGCATGAAGCTTGAACTCAGGACCCCAAGATCAAGAGTTGTATGCTTTTCCAACTAAGCCAGCCAGGTGCCCCAACCAATGTTTATCCTTTTTCCCTTTTGCACCTTTTGAAAAAACAATGTTTTAATAATACATATATCAACCATAGTAATCTATTTTACATTTATTACGTGACTTCATAGGAAGCTTTCTCTGCAAAGAAAATCTAAGTTTCTTAGTTATTTTCGAAAATGAGAGTCTTCCGTTATTGTTCTATTAGATTTTCTTGCACCTTCATTTTTGTGCTTACCCAATATTCTCATTGTCTTTAGGGCCTGTGGATGGAGAATTACCACCAAGAGCTAGAAATCAGGCTAATAACACACCAGCCAATGCTCTCAGAGGAGGAGCCAGCCAGCCGGGAAGGCAGCCTAGGGCCACCAACCATGCTGTTCCTGTACGGCAAAGAGAAGAAAGGTTTGGGGCTATGGGCAGGAACCCACATCAGGGAAGGAGAAACTATGAGGGGCACACCAGTGATGAACCTAGAGGCCAAAGACGTGGTCAGGAAAATGATGCTAGGCGGAGAAATGGCAACCAGGAGGGAAGGAATCACAGACCACCATGGTCTGATGAAAACTTCCAACAGTGGCGGACCCCCCACCAAAAGCCTTCAGAACAGCCACAGCAGGTGAAGAAACTCGGCTACAAGTTCCTAGAAAATCTTCTGCAGAAAGACCCTTCTGAAGTGGTCATCACTCTTGCCACAAGTGTAGGGCTGAAAGAGCTCCTGTCTCATTCTGTTATGAAATCCAATTTCCTTGAGCTCATCTGCCAGGTTCTTCGGAAGGCTTGTAGTTCTAAAATGGACCGCCAGAGCGTTCTCCATGTTCTGGGCATACTGAAGAACTCCAAATTCCTTAAAGTCTGCCTGCCAACTTACGTGGTAGGGATGATCACTGAACCCATCCCTGATGTTCGAAACCAGTATCCAGAACACATAAGCAACATCATCTCCCTCCTCCAGGATCTTGTAAGTGTCTTCCCTGCCAGCTCTGTGCAGGAAACTTCCATGCTCATTTCTCTCCTGCCAGCTTCTCTGAATGCTTTGAGAGCCTCTGGGGTTGACATAGAAGAGGAGACAGAGAAGAACCTGGAAAAGGTGCAGACCATCATTGAACATCTGCAGGAAAAGAGGCGAGAGGGCACTTTAAGAGTGGACACATACACGTTAGTGCAGCCCGAGGCAGAAGACCATGTTGAGAGCTACAGGACCATGCCCATTTACCCTACTTACAATGAAGTGCACTTGGATGAGAGGCCATTCCTGCGTCCCAACATCATTACTGGAAAGTATGACAGTACTGCTATCTATCTGGATACCCACTTCCGACTCTTAAGAGAAGATTTTGTTAGACCCCTACGAGAAGGCATTTTGGAACTTCTCCAAAGCTTTGAAGACCAAGGCCTGAGGAAGAGAAAGTTTGATGACATCCGAATCTACTTTGATACCAGGATTATCACCCCTGTGTGCTCATCATCAGGCATTGTCTACAAGGTGCAGTTTGACACAAAACCACTCAAGTTTGTTCGCTGGCAGAATTCCAAGCGATTGCTCTATGGATCTTTGGTATGCATGTCCAAGGACAACTTTGAAACATTTCTTTTTGCCACTGTGTCTAACCGGGAGCAGGAAGATCTCTGCCGAGGAATTGTCCAGCTGTCCTTCAATGAGCAGAGCCAACAGTTGCTAGCAGAGGTTCAGCCCTCAGACTCTTTCCTCATGGTGGAGACAACTGCATACTTTGAGGCCTATAGGCATGTCCTGGAAGGACTCCAGGAGGTCCAGGAGGAAGATGTTCCCTTCCAAAGGAACATTGTGGAGTGTGACTCTTACGTGAAGGAGCCACGGTACTTGCTAATGGGGGGCAGATATGATTTCACTCCCCTAATAAAGAATCCCTCAGCCACTGGAGAATCTCTGAGGAATGCTGAGGGCTTGAGACATCACCGAGTGAACGTCTTAGACCTCAGTCAGTGGCCCTCAAAAGAAGCCTTGAAGCTGGATGACTCCCAAATGGAAGCCTTGCAATTTGCTCTCACGAGGGAACTGGCTATTATTCAAGGACCTCCTGGAACAGGTAAGAGTTTTTCAGAGCATATGACATCTGCCCTATGAGATAGGCGAGAGGGGCCTGACTGTAGGTTTCTAGAGTATCTTGATTAGAGACATTCTCCTAAAAAGGGCATTAGACTTATCTATGAAGTAGCTCTTCATGGTGACTTTCCAGTGGGCATCCATTGGTATGCATAGTAATCAAAATTACAAGGTTAGAGAAGACACCATGGGGTCAGACTTAGGAAGATGCATGACCTTTGCTTCATCAAAGGCTATATTAATTTTTATTTGATATTTTTTAATTTTTAAAAAAGCTTATTTATTTTAGAGAGAACAAGCAGGGGGAGAAGCAGAGGGAGAGAGGCAAGCAGACTCCACCCCAAGCACAGAGCCCAACTCGGGGCTCAGTCCCACAACCCTGAGATCAGAACCCAAGCCAAAACCAAGAGTCAGATGCCCAATTTACTGAGCCATCAAGGTGCCCCTGATTTTATGTTACTTTTTTTTTTTTAAGATTTTATTTATTTATTTGACAGAGAAAGAGAGCACAAGAGGAAGAAAAACAGAGGGAGAGGGAGAAGCAGGCTCCCCACTGAGCAGTGAGCCTGATGCAGGGCTCAGTCCCATAACCCTGGGATCATGACCTGAGTTGAATGAAAGCAGACACTTAACTGACTGAGCCACCCAGGCACCCCAAGAACTGCGGTGGTTTTGTTCACTATTGTATTTCTTGCACCTATCCCAGTGCCTGATGTGTATTAGGTAGTTAATACTTATTATTTGAAGGAAAAAAGGAAGGAAGAAATTGTTATTTATCCTGCTATACTGAAGTCTTCGGTTATCTTATATTGTATCTTCACTTACTCTGAGTTTTTTTTAAGACAGTAGCTACCTTCTTAGCCTGACAGTAAGAATTTATCTGTTTATAGACTTAATTAATTATTGGCCATTTACTAATGAGTCCATAATGTAACTTCAATGTTGATTTCTGTGAGTTTTCTCCTCCTATCACAGAGCAAGTCTACTGTGATATAATAGAAAGCATTTCTAAATAATTTGTTGCCTGAGGGTACTGGCTAAAAAAATACAGTTGTGAAAAAAGAGAGAGGGGAGGGGGATTCTTTTTATGTGCTGATAGAGAACTATCTCCAAGGTACATTAAGTGAAAAAAGCAAGATGTAGAATAGTGAAAATAGTCTGCAACTATTTCCATTAAAACAAAAAAAAGGGAAGGCTAGAGAAAGACTATATTCTTATTTGTTTGCATTTCCATAGAATTACTAACTAGAAGGTGACACAAGAAACTGGTAATATTGGCTGCTTCCAAGAGAAAAACTGGGTGGCTAGGGGCAGAAGAGTGTGGGAGCTTTTCGTAATATACCCATTTGTGCTCCTTGGATTTTAAACCATTTCACTGTAGGACTTCAAATTTTTAAAAATAATGATTGGCTGTAAATAATTAACTGTTCCTTCTAGGAAGTCTTTAATTTTTTTTTTAAACTCTCCTTTTTCCTTGTTTTTTTAGGCAAAACCTACGTGGGTCTAAAAATTGTTCAGGCGCTTCTAACCAATGAGCCTGTCTGGCAAATTAGTGTCCAGAAATTCCCCATCTTGGTTGTGTGTTATACTAATCATGCTTTGGACCAGTTTCTGGAAGGTAAGTCTAGGCAAAATTGTTCTCCATCAAGACATTTATAATTGAACTATCGGCATCTTCAGTAGCTTTTTATTGTCTTTGAACTAAGTCCGTAGTCCTTTCTATGACCTGCAGTGCTGTGTGTGGTCTGCTGTAGCCTGACTCTGAACATTATCTCCTACCTCTTCCCTTGTTCTCCCTAAGTCCAGCAACACTGATTGTCTTCAATTCTTCCAGCTTCTCCCTTGGACCATGCTATTCCCCCCTCATGTTTTCTCTTTTCCTCTGTCGCCATGGTGACCTCATCTAGCCTGGTTGACTCCAACTCATTCTTCAGGTGTCACCTTAAATATCTCTCCAGGTAGACTTCCCCAGTTGCCCCCAGATAAGGTTAAGTCTCCTTTTGTATTTTTTCTTCAGAAACTTAATATGTGTGTGACAATTTATTGTATGTGTTTTTACCTTAGATTTTAAACACTATGAGGTTGTTCCCGTTTCTTGACATATTCACAGATTCTGGCATACTCGATACTCAAATACTAATTGCATTAATGAACGAATAAGTACATGTTTTTCATTTTGCTTGTAATATTATTTTCCAATCTATATCTTCCTTTAACCTAGAGCATCTTTTTTATTCTTGGGATCTCAGTTTAAATATTAGATCCTCAAGAATTGGATCACTACCCCACCTAAACCAGGTAAGGTACCTTGTTAGATACTTACAGCATCATGGGCTTATAGTCTTTACTGTACTTACTGCTATTATGATAAACTGTGTAATGTGTAATCTTCTCTGCCAGACTGTGAGACATGAGAACAAATTAAGAACTGAGTCTGTGTTTTACCTGCTGTAGCTTAAGAACCTAGCACATGCCTGGCACATGGTGACCAATCAGCGACAGCCTGTAGAGTGAATAATAGAGAACATTTGCTAAGTGCTTACCTTGTGCCAGGACCTGCCTGGGAGCTATACAGCTGTGCTCTCATTTGTCCAGACCATACCCTGTAAGGAAAGTATTTCTGTCTTCAAGTCACAGATGAAGGACTGGAGCTCAAGTAACTCACCCTAGTTTACATAGCCACAGTGGTGAAATCAAGCTTTGGGTCCCCAGTTGTCTGATTCTAAAGCCTGTGTTCTTAAGCACCACCCTACTGCTCTGCAGGTCATTTCATCTCTGGGGTAGAGTCCTGTAGGCCCCAGTTTGTTCCCTAAGGGAGCAGCTGCGACAACATCCCAAACACACAGAGGTCTCTCCTGAGAGAATCCAGCATAGCTTGTCTCACCTCTGCTGTGTTCTGCCTTGCTCCACAGGCATCTACAAGTGTCAGAAGACCAGCATCGTACGGGTAGGTGGAAGGAGCAACAGTGAAATCCTGAAGCAGTTCACCCTGAGGGAGCTGAGGAATAAGCGGGAGTTCCGCCGTAGCCTCCCCATGCACCTCCGGAGGGCCTACATGAGTGTGAGTTCTGGCTTGGGCTATCTGAGATAGTTCAAGGTGGAAATGTGCTAGAGAGCAGTGTCTGCCCGGGTACGCAGTCCAGAGATGATAGGGAGGCACTCCACAGAGTGGTGAAGGACAAAGGTTCCTTCCAACAGTCTACTCTGCTGGTCCCATGGTGTGGCCTTTGCTCTCATAGTCAAGGTGGGAAAAGGACAGAAAGCACCCCCCCCCCCGCCCCCCAGCTCCTGCCAGGACCTTTTAAGGCCACTTCCCCGAACCACCAGCAGCTCTTGCTTACAGCCCATCTTCTAGCTGGACAGCAGTGTAACCTAACAAAACTCTCAGTTCCTATTACCAAGAAAAAGAAGTGTCTGCAACAGTATCCTTGGCCTGTTTTTCTGTTGTATTAGTTATTTCCTTTCCTTACTGATTGTTAAGAGTCTTTTAGACATTTTAGATAGTAATCCTTTGGTTTTGAGACCACAATAATGAGGTTGGGAGTTGGTTTGTTGACTGGTCTATTTATTTGTTCTCTCTTCTTGCTGTTCCTGTCTTAGCTTTGTTTTCTCTCACTATAGGAACTTGAGTTCAGGGGATGATGTACTTCTTCCTCATTTCTTTCTCTCTGTTCTTGGCAGATCGTGACACAAATGAAAGAGTCAGAGCAAGAGCTGCACGAAGGGGCCCAGACCCTGGAGTGCACCATGCGCGGTGTATTACGGGAACAGCACCTGGAGAAATACATCTCTCCCCAGCATTGGAAAAGCCTGATGAATGGACCAGCACAGGTAGGGGTCGTCCTGAGGGCTCTAAGCATCTCTCTTGCCTCAGTACTTGGAGTGAGTCTCCGGCAGAAGCAGCGATCCAGAGCATTAGCTGTTTTGATGATCTGATGCTGCCATAATGCGAGAAGTACTTTTTCATGAGGAGAGGTGGCTGAGTAGAGTAGTCAGGAGCAAGGCTTCAGAGCTGGCTTGCTGGATATGAATTCTTGTTTTGCTCTGGGTAGGTTACTTAATTTTTCTGTGCCTGTTTCCTCTTTTATAGAGTGGGGATAATAATAACATTAAGTTGAGCCATATGAAATTGCTAATATTTGTAAATTTGACTTGCAAAAATGGCGGTTTCTTAGAGATCAGTGTAATTCTTACGGGAACGTTATTTGGATAAGCAAGTTAATATTTGTAAACCACTTACAAGTCTCTCAGCAGTTAAATGGGTAATAATAACACCTGCGTTCAAGGGCTATTCTAAGAACTAACTGACATGTTTTCTGTAAATTGGCTGGTCAGGAACCCAGTGAAATGGTAGCTCTCTTCCCAATGAGTTGGTGACTTCTAGGGTTACAAACCCAAAAGCCTGAAGGGGTCAGTCAGGATCCATAAATGACTAAAGCAGGCTAGATAGGAGACACTGGGAAGAGAGGGCTTGGCAGACTGGAAAAGAAGTGGTGGCAGCCCACTTTCAGCCATTTGTTGCCATTCTCAAATGCAAGCTCATTGCTGCCATAGGTCCTGATTTTATCTAGAGAGGAAATTTTAATTTTAAATTTTAGGCAAGACATGTTTAATGATCCAGTTGCCCAAGGGTTGCCAAACTATAGCCTCTAAATTTTAAGGGAACTACTTTTAGTCCTTCACAGAAACCTTTCCTTTACTCTGTCATAAAATTCTCGTGACTGATAATTATTCCTTCCTCAGGATAGCGAATGGATTTGCTTCCAAGACTGGAAGCATTCCATGATGCTGGAGTGGCTGGGTCTGGGTGTCGGTTCCTTCACCCAAAATGTTGCTCCAGCAGGACCTGAAAATATAGGTAAGAGTACATATCTACCTAGAATCACATCTTAAGGTGCAATATGGTAAAGACCAGAGAGTAAAACTCAAAAGTAATACCTAGGATGTATAAAGAGCTATAGTCAAGCAGAGAGGGGCAAATAATAGCTTGATAGGAAAATAGATAAAAGATATTTTACTTGCATATCACAAAATAGGACATTCTTTTTTTTTAATTAATATATAATGTATTTGCTTTGGGGGTACAGGTCTGTGAATCATCAGTCTTACACAGTTCACAACACTCACCTTAGCACATAACCTCCCCAGTGTCCATCACTCAGCCACCCTGTCCCTCCTCCCTATCCCCCAGCAACCCTTGGTTTCTTTCCTGATTTTAAGAGTCTCTTATGGTTTGTCTTCCTCCCAAACCCACCTTGCTTCATTTTTTCCCTCCCTATTCCCCACAATCCCCCAACCTGCCTCTCAAATTCCTCATATCAGAAAGATCATAGGATAATTGTCTTTCTCTGATTGACTTACTTTGTTTAGCCTAATACCTTCTAGTTCCATCCACATCGTTGGAAATGGCAAGATTCTGTTTTTCCAAAATAGGAAATTCTGATGGTCAGTAAACAAGGAGAAATGAGAGGAACTAAAACCACAATGAGATGCTGTTATACACCAGATTGGCAAAAATTTGTTTGCTGTAACCCCATACTGACAATGTAGAGCAGTAGGAATTCTGCTAATGGGGATATTAATTGGCACAACCACTTCATAATAATAGAAAAACTCAAATAGAAAGAACTCACATGTTCATCAACATTTATACAATGGATGGATGAAATACTATTCATTCAGGTCATGAAATACTGTACAATAGTGAAAAGGGGTAAGTCACAGTGTATATGGCAACATATGAGTCTCTCTCAAAAACAAGCTGAATGGAAAGAGCAAGCTGTAGGGAAATATATACGATACTATTCCTTTGGTATAGAGCTCAGAAAAGTTTAAAAGAAAAAAAAAAGCCAAAACTAGAGGATGTGTTGTTTAGAGGTGTGTATACATTATATATGTGGTAAAGTTATTTTAAAAGAAAGGTTGGGGGGGGCAAGATAGCAATAAAATTCAGGTTAGACAGGCCCACAAGGGTCTTCAAGAAATGGCTGATTTTTCTCCTTAAATTGGGTATGAGGTACCTGGATGTTCATTTTATCAAATTTTAGTATCTTTTAAATTGCCCATTTACATTGCATATCTCTCTTTTGTATATTTGACATAAGTAAAGCCTTTCTTAAAAAGGGTCACATTTAGGGGTGCCTGGGTGGCTCAGTTGGTTAAGCCTCTGCCTTCAGCTCAGGTCATGATCCCAGAGTCCTGGGATCAAGGCTCATGTCCAGCTTCTTGCTAAGTAGGGAATCTGCTTCTCCCTCTCTTGTGCCTCCCCTGTTCTTTCTCTCTCTCTCTCACTCTTTCTCAAGTAAGTAAATAAAATCTAAAAAAGGGGGGGGGACATTTATATGGTATTTAAAAATATAATGAAAATGTACCTAAGTCTCCCTCCCTAACTCTGATTTCTCCCAGTTTCGCCAGCCAGAGGTAACCACTTCACCCCCTTGAGAATGTCTTCATGCATCTGAGCTCTTCTTAGTGCCTTCTGCTATTTTTTGGTTTCAAGCATTTCACCACTGTCCTGCCTGCTTTCCTCCTAGCCCAGGCAGAAGGGGAAGAGGAAGAAGAAGAAGGGGAAGAGGAGGGTTCATTGATAGAGATTGCAGAGGAGGCTGACCTAATTCAAGCAGACCGGGTGATTGAGGAGGAAGAGGTGGTGAGGCCCCGGCGGCGGAAGAAGGAAGAGAGTGGGGCAGTCCACGAGTTGGCTAAAGTGCTTCTGGCCATGAGGCTAGACAACTATGGCCCCGGAACAACAGCTGGGCAGGAGCAAACCGCAGTAGAGTGGGAGGTAAACTCACTTGCTCGTGTCCTCTGGAATCCCTAACAGAATGGGGAATGGGAGTTCAGTTATTACTGCCAGGTGGGCGGGGGTTAAACTCCTCTGAAACAGGCCTGAGAACATCTGTTCTGATTAGAACTGCAGCCTCTCGTTTTCACCTACTTCTGTTGCAGCAGTGTATTCACCTTGTCCTCACAGTTAACTTAATTTTCCCCTTTTACAGCCTAACCATAGTATAAGGTGGGTCCAGTTCCCGAGAGTATAAAAATTCTGGTCTTTCAGAGGGGTCTTGTCAAGAAATCCCAACTTAGAAAAACGGGACGCCAATAACCAAATGCTTCTCTTGAACTTTGGGAAAAATGCTTCACGTGTGGGGCAGATCAGACACTTAGGATCTCAGTGCTTGGTGCTTTTGTGGATATTATCTTCTCGAGTACAAATGAGCCTATGAACAACACATTAAGACTTTAGAGAATTCAAGTAAAGCAGAATGAAGCAAGCTGTACAGGCTGGATGGAATCTCATCCTTCATTCACCCTGGAACTTGATGTTTCTCTTAAAGGCAGCATGGTGTGAACACCTAGACTTTCCCTCTGGTCCTTCCTTTGGTAGAACCCAGTTGGTCCTCCCGAATTTACCATGCATTGCTATGACAGAGGACTGGATACTCGAAATGACATTTTCTGACCTCCACTGATGATTTAAGGGACATTAAAGGCAACTTTGGATGTAGTTTTCACTGGTCTGCTAGCTTTGAAGCTGATCTTCTAGTTCAAGTCAGCATCACTGTACATGATGGATGAAGTCTGATCCCAGTACATAGAATGATGGATTGGGTGTCTTTCGTGCCAGTCCTTCTAAAGGCTCATGGCCTCAGTCTTAGTACAGAGCCGGGGAGAGCACTTTCTCCTAAATGGTGCCTTTCACCTTCTTGTTGATGGTACTTTGATGGCGTTAAGACCATCTTAGCAGGCCCTGTACGGCATTTGACAAGAAAGATTCATGTCTGCTACTTTGATGACGTGTGTTTTAGGAATGAGAAATAGCATGTGGTCAGCAGACATTCAGTGGTAACTATTGTCAGCAGTATTCCAAAGTGCTTTCCATGTATTTATTCCTTCAGTCAGTTCAGCAGCCCTGCGAAGATGTACCATTATTCTCATTATTCTCATTTTGTAGGAGGGGATGCTGAGATACACAGAGGCCGAGTAACTTACTCTAGGTCCCACAACATAGTAAGAGGTAGATGGGGCTTTGAACCCAGGCAGACTGTCTCTGTCTCCAGAGCCCTCGTTCAGCCACTCCATACTGGAGTATGTGTTCGGAGAGTGTGAGACATTCAAAGAAGTTCTTCCGAGGGGGCACCTCCTTTTTTTAATGTGCTCTGGCCCCCACCTTGGTCTTAGAATTGGGCCCACCTCTGCTCAGATGGTAACCCTGGCTGGTATTGTTGTCCATAGACCCAGCGCAGCCAGAAAAAGAAAATGAAGAAGAAAGTGAAGGTAGAACTTCGCAAACTGAACACCATGACTGAGGCTGAGGCCAATGAAATCCAGGATGTTTGGCAGCTGGACCTGAATTCTCGATGGCAGCTGTATAGGTATTATGCCCACTCCCCACGCCCTCCCCCAACCAGCTCATGTAATTTCCGCAAAGGTTCTTTTACTGTTCTGGAACGAAACCCCCCATTGCTTCACCATGACTTTCAACAATGTTAACTGATGATTGGTTGCATGCCCCACTGAGCTGAGTGCTAGGGTTGCAGCCGTGGGGTAAAACATACACTCAGCTCTACCCTTATGGAGCTTAAAGTTGTCCAGGGAGAAAATTAGTTGCACAAATAGTTACAAGTGGTCATGAACACTAAGAAAGAAAGAGCAAGGAGTACTAAGAATATTAACATGGGGTCTGAGCTTCTCTGAGGTATCTAGGAAAGTGACATTGGAGGCAATGTCTGAGGGATTAGTAGACATTAGCAAGGCCAGCAGGAAATGGAGAGCAGATGAAGTCATGGGGACCATATGCATAAGG
>RCUC01148028.1:0-53458 GCA_003697995.1 Taxidea taxus jeffersonii
TAGAGATAGAAAGTTGAGTGGTGCTTGCCCAGGCCTGGAGAGCAGAGGAAATGGGAAGTTGTTTAATGGGTATAGAATTTCAAGTTTGCAAGACGAAAAGTTTTAGAGATTAGTTGTGCAACAGTGTGAAATGCTCAACACTACTGAGCTATACACTTGAAAATGGTTTAATATCATAGATCTTAGGGGCACCTTGGTGGCTTAGTTAAGTGTCCAACTCTTGGTTTCAGCTCAGGTCATGATCTCTGGGTCCTGGGGTCAAGCCATGCATTGGGCTCCATGCTGAGTGGGTAATCTGCTTGAGATTCTCTCTCTCCCTCTCCCTCTGCCCCTTGCCCTACTCTCTCTCTCTCTCTCTAATAAAGTCTTTAAAAAAATAATAGATTTTACGTTATGTATATTTTGCCACAGTTTGAAAAAAGAGTCCCAGGGGTGCCTGGGTGGCTCAGTCTGTTAAGCCTCTGCCTTTGGTCCTGGGATCAAGCCCTGCATCGGGCTCCCTGCTCAGCGGAGAGCCTGCTTCTTCCTCTCCCTCTGCTTGCCACTCTGCCTACTGGTGCTCTCTATCTCTCTGTCAGATAAATACATAAAATCTTAAAAAAAAAAAAGGAGTCCCAGGAAAGGAATTCATTAGCCTCAGTTGAGTCTGGTGCTTATCCTGAGGCCCATCAATCAACCAATCTAGGGGTGGAAGTTTGAAAGAATAGGGCAGTTCCCATGGAAACCAAATGGATGGAATGGAGGTGGAGTGATACCCAGAAGTAGAGTGTGTGAGTGGGGAGGGGAGGGCAATTGGACAGACGAGCAGTGGGTGTCCACCGCTGAGTTCCTGCCTCCTGGTCAACAGCACACTTGTCTTTCTAGCAGCAAGGGTCATTTGTGCTACCTCTACCTGGGTAGCACTTGCCATCATATTCATCATCAGACAGGTCATAGTCACTCCTTACATATTTACAGCTTAGTACAGTTTTAACAAAGTTACATATCTCCTTAGTCCTTGCCAAAAATCTTTCAAATAGGTTCTGCAGGTGAGGAAACAGACAACTACTAGTTGAGTGACTTAATGTAGAGTTGGGGTCAGTTCTGTTGTAAGGGACTAAAAACCAATTTGAGGGGCACGTGGGTGGCTCAGTGGGTTAAAGCCTCTGCCTTCAGCTTGGGTCATGATCCCAGGGTCCTGGGATCAAGCCCCAAATCAGGCTCTCTGCTCAGCAGGGAGCCTGCCTCCCTTTCTCTCTCTCTCTGCCTCTCTGCCTACTTGTGATCTTTGTCTGTCAAATAAATAAAATCTTTAAAAAATAATAAATTAAAAAAAAAAGAATGTGTCTTCTCGAGACATATTCTTTTAAAAACCAATTTGAATTGATTTAGGTAGAAAGATCTGTTGGTTCATGGGATCCAAGGACACCTTGAACAGCCGATCCCCCCTGAAGAGCAGGTAAGAATGCAGTTGGGCAGCAGCACAGCTGCCTTCAGAGGCTCCACACAGCCAGCACTGTCTCTGTCCCTTCCTCTTCTCTGCCTGATGACTTTGCTTTTTTCTCCACACAAACAAGTTTTCCTCAGAGGGTTACTGGAAGCTTCCACACCTCACATATTATAGCTTTGCTCCCCTGCAAAGAAGTACACCTGACTTGCAAGCTTAAAAATCCCAAGGAAAGGGGCACCTGGGTGGCTCAGTGGGTTAAAGCCTCTGCCTTCGGCTCAGGTCATGATCCCAGGGTCCTGGGATTGAGCCCCGCATCGGGCTGTCTGCTCAGCAGGGAGCCTGCTTCCCTTCCTCTCTCTCTGCTTGCCTCTCTGCCTGCTTGTGATCTCTCTCTGTCAAATAAATAAATAAAACCTTAAAAAAAAAAATCCCAAGGAAAGAGGAAGGACTCCAAGTAGAGCTAAATTCTGTTCTTCCCCCGGGATGAAGCAGGAGAGCCAGTCACCTAAGAATATGGCCACTCCCCGTAGAAATATATGACTAATGGGGCACCTGGCTGTCTCAGTTGGTAAAGTGCACGGCTCTTGATCTCAGGGTTGTAAGTTTGAGCCCCATGTTGGGTATAGGGATTTCTTAAAAATAAAATCTTTAAAAAAACCAAACTATATGATTAGAAAGAATGGGGCTGTGGGAAAAACAGTTGTTTTTTAAAATATTTTATTTATTTATTTGTCAGAGAGAGAGCAGGAGCAAGCACAGGCAGACAGAGAGGCAGGCAGAGGCCGAGGGAGAAGCAGGCTCCCTGCCGAGCAGGGAGCCTGATGTGGGACTCGATCCCAGGATGCTGGGATCATGACCTGAGCCGAAGGCAGCTGCTTAACCAACTGAGCCACCCAGGCGTCCCGGGAAAAAGAGTTTTTAAGAAAAGGGTGCATGTGGGATTGATGCTGATAAACCAAACAATAGGGTGTCCCCCACAGAGACCCAGGGCAAGCAAGTGACGCCTGGGTCTGAATATAATCAGTGGCCCACGCTGACCACTGAGTACTTCCCACACAAAAGGAAGGCCCTGTCTATGCAAGGCCCCAGGACAATGCACTCTCAGGTGTGAGGCTGAATCAGCTTCTGAGTCACCAGATGTAGGCTGATGAGCCACCTGAAGCGAGACTTAAAACTACTTAGGGGTGCCTGGGTGGCTCAGTTGTTAGGCTTCTGCCTTTGGCTCAGGTGATGATCCCAGGGTCCTGGGATGGAGCCCCATATCAGGCTCCCTGCTCAGCAGGAAGCCTGCGTCTTCCTCTCCCACACCCTCTGCTTATGTTCCCTCTCTCACTCTCTCTCTGTCAAAATAAATACAATCTTTAAAAAGCCACACCATTTAGGCCTCTGCTTTCTGTCCGAGCTTTCTTGTTAATATCAGGGGATTGAGGGATAAAGACTTTTATCTAACTCATTTTTGTGGATTCAGAAATGCCTCTGTGTCCTCCTAGATGTGCATAACAGAGTATAGTTACATGAAAACCAGTGGTTTCTTGACAGCGGATGGAAGGGCCAGCCCACCCTCTCCAAACTTCCTCAGAATCTTCACATGCTTTTAGAAACCATCTTCTTGATACTGACACCCATGGCTTTCAGTTGTTTTAAATGTCAGCATGTAAAGGGTGCACAGAACTCAGCAGTCATCTGGTACAGTTGTTTTCAAACTAGCTTTGGCTGTGGACCCTTTTTTATGCCCCAAGTA
The DNA here is from genome assembly GCA_003697995.1 of Taxidea taxus jeffersonii. Taxonomy (NCBI): domain Eukaryota; kingdom Metazoa; phylum Chordata; class Mammalia; order Carnivora; family Mustelidae; genus Taxidea; species Taxidea taxus. Next base: position 3,171 of record RCUC01148028.1, read on the forward strand.
AAAACCTTACCAAAACTCCTAACACATAATAAAGATTGAAGCAGAGTGGCTTGGGTCTTGGCGGGTCACAGGGGCCTCTGGACCCTCTGATTCAAGTCTCTTCCCCTATGGAGCACACTTTGAAAATCGCTGATCTACATTAGCCATTTTATTTTGCAGATGGAGAAATTTAGGCCCAGAAAGGTTAAGTGGGTCACCCACAAGAGCACCAAGAGTAGCAGAGCTGACTGGCGCCCTAGTCTCCTAGCTCACGAGTGGGGCTCTTGCCACCGTATCATGCTGCTTCTAGCTATTTTGAGAGAAATTCTTCAGGTGCACAATACTTTCTTCAGGTGCAGGGACTGGACTAGCACGAAGGCAAGTAGAGGACTTCGGGAGCCTAATCTAATAAACAGCTAAGCGCTTTATAATTAGGGACTTCTGTTTGTTAATTTATTCAACAGACTTAATGAGTGCTTACTACGCACCATTCCAGGTGCTGGAGATGTATCTGTGAACAAGACAACTGCTGTCTTCAGAGAGTTCGAGTCTTCCCTGCTGTTTCAGGGGATGTGATAAATACCATTAATAGAAGATGTTCAGGAAACATGCATGATTGTGCCTGACCTGGTACAGAGGCATCTGGGAAGGCTTTCAGAGGATATGGCATCTTAGAAAACACCAGAAAAAAACAAACAATGGGAGTGGGCTAGGTAGGGGAGTGTTAGGGGGAAAAAAGGCTGGAGAATTCTGCAGGAACCAGGTGGTAGAAGGCCCTGTAAACCTTCAGCCCTAGGATAGCAATATCACGTATGTTTACTGGAGAGATGACTGATTCAATTTGGAGAATGAATTGGCTGGAGACAGCCAAGAGGCAGGGGGATGGTAAAGTAGAGCATTCTAGAGTCCTAGAATTCACAGGACTTGATGGTTGATTAAATATGTGTGGTGAAGGAGAGGGAAGGGGTCAGAATGAAGGCTTTCTCACCCAAGAAATTGATTGATGGTGATTCCTTTGGTCAAGATGGAGAGCACCAGAGGAAGAGCAGGATTGGGCCCAGGGCAGAGGATGAGTTCACTTTGGGATTTGAGATGGAAGTGTCTGCGGAGAAGCCTAGTGGAAAGTTGTGAGGAACTGGATATTCAGGTTGAGCCCAGTGAGCATTCTGGGCAGGAGATAGAGATCTCGAAGTCAACAGGTTTGGTTGTATTTGAGGATGAGGTCACTGGGTGTGTAGTGAGAAGAGAAAGCTCTAGAACAGAGCTTGCAGAACAGCAACAATTAGGGAAGGGGAGCTTGTATCAGAAATGGAAGCATAGTGAGAGAGCAGGGAGAAACCAAGAGTCTGGGGTCGTGGAGGCCAAGTGGAAAGAGCTTTGAGAGGGGAGTAGTCAGCAGGGAAGAATGTGTAGAAAAGCCATGTCCAATAAGCAATAAGCAGTCAGTGGCTTTTAGTCATGAGGACATCATGGTAACCTTGGTAAGAGAAGGCTCAGCTGATGGTTAGAACATGGAAGCCACATTTGAGGAGTGAATGGGAGGAGAGGGGCCGTAGTGAGGGTGGTCCACTCCTTAAGTAATGAATGGAAGGGGAAGGGGTGGCTAGAGGTTTAGTGTTGAAGGAAGTTGTTTTCTTTTATTGCTGAGAGACTTTTGCATGCTTAGGATCTCAGGATGGTGCAGTTGAACCCCAAACTGGGTGTCGAGATTACTTAAAAAAAAAAAAAAGATCATAAGTAAGTAAGTAAAAAATAAATAAATAAAATAGATTTGGGGGAATGTCTGTACCAATACAACAGAGCTCCTTCTTGATGCTCTCTGCAGCTGGAGGTCTGGTGACCCACTTGGCCGGTTCTTCTGGGATTTTCTTGGTGTTATCACTGAAAGCCTCGGGTCCTGGGAAATCCTTCACTCTGGGCAAACCAGGATGCTCCATGAGAATAAATAAGAAATATTCAGCGGTTGCTGACAGCATGATCTATCATATCTCTGAAGATTTAGAGGAGCTACCTACCTTAGAGAAAGACCTATTGCGGGGCGCCTGGGTGGCTCAGTGGGTTAAAGCCTGTGCCTTCGGCTCGGGTCATGATCCCAGCGTCCTGGGATCGAGCTCCACATCGGGCTCTCGGCTCAGCAGGGAGCCTGCTTCCTCCCCTCTCTCTCTCTCTCTCTGCCTGCCTCTCTGCCTACTTGTGATCTCTATCTGTCAAATAAATAAATAAATAAATAAATAAAATCTTTAAAAAGAAAACAACAACAAGAAAAAGACCTATTGCAAGGAACAGAAGAAAAGGTAGGAAGGGAGGCAGTACCTGAATGATATTCCAGTTGGCTTCAAAAAGAAAAGTATACCATGAACTTGGAATCAGCGGTCCTGCAAACAGAATAATCTGAGATAAGGAAGGAGGACAAGGAGACTATAACTGTGGCTTTTGAGTTAAAAACTGCATGGAAGCAGTGGATGCCAGCTCGAGCACAGTAGGTCTACTGAGTACAGGAAATGGGCTTCAGATGACCTCCCAGAACACAGAGGAAACTGATGAAGTTAGGAAAATAAAAAGATGAGATCCAGAAAGCAGAACAATGAAAGATGAATTTTAAGAATTCAAATGAATATAAAAATTTATTTAAAAATCAAAAATTTAAAAATAAAATAAATATTTCAAAAATAAAAATTTAAAATTTTAAATGGTGAACAGACTAATGATTAATAATGAGTAAAAGAAGTGAAAATGCACTGAGTGCTTATTCTGTGACAAGCACTTTGTAAGCCCTTCACATGTGTGAACACACTGCTCAACACCGTGGGCACCGTCATCCTCCCCATTTTGCATATGGGGAGACTTATGCATGGGGAGGTTCAACCACTTGCACAAGAGCAGTGGGATGTGAGGGAGCTGGTGAACTCAGGCAGTCCAGCTTCAAAGCCTTCACTCTAAAGCATTGAGCCACAGGCCTGCAAGGCCGAACATTGAAACCAAGTGATTAAGGGTTTTGTTTTTTTGTTTGTCTGGTTGGTTTGTTTTTTTGTTTTTATTTTGTTTTTGGTGTCTCCCAAAAGCTGGCTAAGTTCTGCTGCTAGGCAAATATCAAAGACCGAGACGGAGTAGATCCCTGCTCACAGAGCTTGCATTCGAAGAAACTAACAAAAAATTAAGAGAATGTCTGTAAGTGTTAGTCCTATAAAGAAAAAGCTGAAAAACAAGGTAGAGTCACTAATTATGTGTGTTGAGGTAGGCGTTACTACTTTAGGAGTCATGGCCAGGGAAGACCCTCTGAAGCATCACCTGAGTCCAGAATGATGTGGAGTCAGCTGTGGAGCAAGAGGGAATTGCAAGTGCAAAGGTCCTGAGGTGGGATTGCATTTGGCATATTCAAAGACTCACAAGAAGGCCATTGTACCCGTAGCAGAGTGGATGAGTGGGACTTGTGTAAAAGAGAAATAGCTAGGGGCTAGATTGGGTGGGTCATGGTAAGGACTTGGCATTTTATTCTAATTGCAGGTGAATGAATTGAAGAGGGTTTTTGTTGTTGTGTTTTAGGTTTTGGGTTTTGTTTTATTTTGTCTGTTTTTAGCAGGGGAAGAATATAGCCTGATTGTGCGTGTTAAAGGATTAGTCTGGCTGCTCTTCGGAGAATAGATGGTAAGGTGATAACGATGTGGAATGAGGAAGCAGGAAAAAGTTTAACCGGATGTTCTGGCTGGAAAAGCTCAGAATTTTTGGTACCTTAATGGTTAATGCTAGCTGTCTCTCTGCCCTGGGGCATCCCCTCCCCAGTTTATCTAATCACATTCACTAATTTACGGAGAGATGAAGGATCCTCTGGTAGAATAAAAGGTCAGAGACCCCAACATCCTTAGGGGGTAGCAGTAGCCCGTGGAGGACCCCCAGGCTGGGCCAATCAGACACCTGAGAATTTCAAACTGCAACTGCATCTTTGCTGGGTACCCTTGAACACGGAAATGTAATGTTTGGGCACGTACACAAAATAAATATTTGTTGTATGAATGGGTGCACGGCCAAAAAGATCTGCAGAGAAGGAGAAAGGATGCAGGTGTACGAGGGGAGATAATTTCCTGCTGACTCCCTGGTTCCCAGGTTGGCTCCTGGTTTCTCATCCTCCCCAGGCCTAGGGTGCTTCCTTGGGTTCCTGGAGACGTTGTTTCCTCAGTAAAACGGAGGTTTTATTTTTGCCTCCATGGATTTCTTTTATGTGCAACTCAAGGATCCCTGGTCCAGGGTGAACACGTCATTAAAGCTCCTGTCCTTCACCGTGGCCTTGGTCAGATTTGTGGCTAGCACGTGTCCCCCAGGTCTCACCGCCTCACCTGCTCAGGGCTTGGCCCCCTATCTCTGTTTTCTTTTCTAGTTTTATGGGCTTGTAATATTATCTTAAAGTAACTGAATTTCCTTTTATTTTATTCACTGGTAAGATTCAGTATTTTCCTCAGATAACTCCATATTCGTATAGTTTGCATATTAAGGCCTTTCTGACCGGACGCCAGTGTTACCCTTAATGTAGTTGCTTGGTTAGTCAGATGCTCAGTGTGTATCTGGGGGTTTTTTTGGTCTGGCCTACATAGTTTCCCTGTCCTTTCTATAGTCTGTGGCGGATAAAATACAAATTCATCCACTCACCAAGCAGCCTCTGAATTCCCACTATATAGGTATGTCGGGAAGATGGGTATGTCAAGGTCCCCCATCGCCCCCGCCCTTCTTTGCCCACCCTCTAGAAGCTGGTTTCCCTGGCCCTCCTCTCTCTTAGGACACAGGCCCTCCCTGAATGATTTCATCTGCTCTCCGGCCTTAGTTCACACCCGTTCTGCAGGACGAGCAGGCTTTTCTTTTTCTTTTTTTGACTGATATGTGATTTCTGCCCCCATACACTTTGTATTCAATGTTTGAATGTTTAGTGTTGTTTTTTTTTTAAGATTTTATTTATTTATTTACTTATTTATTTATTTATCAGAAAGAGAGAGAGAGAGAGAGCGAGCACAGGCAGACAGAGTGGCAGGCAGAGGCAGAGGGAGGAGCAGGCTCCCCGCCGAGCAAGGAGCCCGATGCGGGACCCGATCCCAGGACGCTGGGATCATGACCTGAGCCGAAGGCAGCTGCTTAACCAACTGAGCCACCCAGGCGTCCCTGAATGTTTAGTTTGACCCATGGGAAACTCCACTGAGCTATTTCTGTCACTGTCGGAAACACGTTGGTGCTGTCCACAGGTATACCTCGAGTTAAACTAGCCACTAAACTGCATCTTCGAATGGACAGTGGGACAGAGGTCCCCCCAGGAGCCAGCAGAGCTCACCAAAGCTCAGCAGAGTGGCCCTGCTTGGACCTTTGCCCTGTGGCTGCCCTGCAAGGCCCTGGCGGCTGTGAGGACACACAGGGCACCTCCTTGGAAGAGTCCATTTGGCCTCTCCCATCTCGAGTCCCACTACTACCCAGTCCAAACTGGGGTGTGAGGAGGATGTAAGGACAGGTGTGGCAGTGCTCTACAACTGCATTTAGGAGACTTTCTTCTTTTTTTTTATTTGTCAGAGAGAGCGAGAGAGAGGGCACGCACTAGCAGGGGCTGTGGCGGGCTGAGGGAGATGCAGGTTCCCCGCTGAGCAAGGAGCCCAATGCAGGGCTCATCCCAGGACCCTGGGATCATGACAAAGGCAGACGCTTAACGGACTGAGCCACCCAGACGTCTCTAGGAGTGACTTTCAACCCCACGGCACAGGGTATGAGCTGGAAAGGGAAACCCAGGTCTGTGGTTGCTAGGGTCTCCTGAAAGTGTCAGACCAATGCACACAGATGGCTGTCAGCTCTGTCCGAGGCTCCGGACCCTCCTCCTGGAGGTCTCCCCAGGGCATCCCACGGGCACTTTAAACATACATTCCAGACAACATGCCAACCTTCTTCCACTCTTCCCCAAACTGCCCTTTCCTTGCTAGTCTCCATTCTGACTGTGATGCCCTCGCCACCAGCCCCATTACCCAAGCCAGGGTCCTGGCTGTCATCCATCCTTTCTGTGACCCTTTCCGTTCCTTCTTTTTTAAGAACTTTTTTTTTTTTTTAATTTATTTATTTGTCAGAGAGAGAGAGAGAGCACAGGCAGACAGAGGCAGAGGGAGAAGCAGGCTCCCTGCCGAGCAAGGACCCCGATGTGGGACTCGATCCCAGGACGCCGGGATCATGACCTGAGCCGAAGGCAGCCGCTTAATCAACTGAGCCACCCAGGCGTCCCCTTTCCATTCCTTCTTTTGGAACCGTAGAGCAAGGCAGCAGGCCCCCAGCAACCATTGAGCTCAATGCAGACAGGCTCACGAAGTGACCCACCTCTAAATAACCATAGAGGGGCACAGCTTGGGTCATGATCTTAGGGTCCTGGGATCGAGCCCCACATCAGGCTCTCTGCTCGGCAGGGAGTCTGCTTCCCCCGCTCTCTCTACCTGCCTCTCTGACTACTTGTGATCTTGCTCTCTGTCAAATAAATAAAATCTTTAAAAAAAATAATAAATAACCATAGGCCCTCGCTGACCAATTACAACTGGGCTCAGTTTTTTTTTTTTTTAAAGATTTTGTTTATTTATTTGACAGAGAGAGGCCACAAGTAGGCAGAGAGGCAGGCAGAGAGAGAGAGAGAGAGAGGGAAGCAGTCTCCCCGCCGAGTAGAGAGCCCGGTGCAGGACTCGATCCTAGGACCCTGAGATCATGACCTGAGCCGAAGGCAGTGGCTTAACCCACTGAGCCACCCAGGTTCCCCTGGGCTCAGTTCTTAAGATCACCAAAAGGGGAAAAACTCCATATGTCCCCATATTCCCTCACTGTGCCCTACAACTGTGGCCCCTCCCCATCACCTCGTGGCAGACAATCTCTCCTCTGCTGGCCTGCCACTGCTTCCTTGCAGTGTATTCAATAAACTTCTCTTTTGTTCTGCGTTGGATGAATTCTATCACCATCTGCCCCATCGACCTCCACCCGATCAGGGCACCCCACATTTGGTGGCCCCCCCATCCAATCGGGACACCCCACAGTAACTACCTGGTCACCAGGTTTTATCATCTGTATTTATTTCCTACTGCTGATAAATAACTACAAACTTATTGGCTTAAAGCAATACAGATTTATTATCTGACAGTTTGAAATGAGTTTTATGAGGCTAATACCCAGGTGTCAGCAGGGCTGGTTCCTTCTGGAGCTTCTAAAGGAAAATCTGTTCCTTGTCTCAGCCTCTAGAGGCCACCCACATTCCTTGGCTTAGAGCTTCACCACCTCAGTCTCTGCCTTCCTGTCACATTGCCTTCTTTCCAAACCTCTGATCTCTCTCCTTCTCTAATAGGGACCCTTGAGATCTACATAGGGCCCATTCAGATAACCAAGATGATCCCAGTAAGGTGACATTCACAAGTTCCAGGCATCAGGATGTGGATGCCTTACACACCATCCCAACCACGCACCATTCCTAGAACCCGTGTGTTCCAACTGTCACTCTTCAGAGCACGTTGTCTCTCATCTGGGTTGTTAAAACTACAGTCGATGGGCTACTGATGCGTGATCCAGATTGTGTAGTGGGTTCTCTGCTTCTGGTCCTGCCCCCCTCCAATCCATTATGCTTTTTTTTTTAAAGACATTTATTTATTTATTTGAGAGAGGAGAGAGCATGCATGAGCAGGGGGTGGGGCGTAGGGAGAGGGAGAAGTAGACTCTGCACTGAGTGGGGAAACTCATGACCCTGAGATCACGACCTGAATCGAAATCAAGAGTTAGATGCCTAACTCACTGAACTACCCAAGTGTCCCTAAAATAAAATCTTAAAAAAAAAAAAAAAAAGTACTTATGAGAACAGTGTTTGGCACATGGTTAGGGTTTCCTCCATCATTCCATGTTCTCAGTCCTATTGATACTGTCTGGAAGGCTCTCCCCATGACCCTGTTTCCCTGGAAATTCTCACCCATCCCTTTAAGGCTCCCCTCAGTGTCACCTCCTGGGCACAGGCCTTTCTGCTGTCTCCTCCCACCGCATGCTGGCACTCTGGGACTCTGCGACCTGAACCAGAGGCCCTATCACGTATTTACAGTCATTTCATGACGTGTGTGAGAGGGAACATCCTGAAATACTAATATTTGTGTTTTTCTTTTCCACACTTCCTCGTATGTGACCCTCCCAGTCAGTCAGAGGCATTCATATCACCTTCAAGAATTAGTCCTTACAACAGAAAGGCAAGGAGAAAGGAAAAGATTATGTTTAGTTTTTCAGCTTCCAAAGTACGCTTCCATGTGGGCACCCACATGAACGGTTTTGAAAGCCAAGCTGTGGGCTTGATGGAGAGGAGAGATTTTGAGAACCCAGAGAAGTGGTCTTGAAGGCAGCAGGGCAAACAGTGTGCGCTTCGGTCATGGACAAAATGAGCCAAGTGCCTGGCCCATCCCGCTCGTGGGAATGCTGGGTGGGGGTCACCCAGGCAATGAATGGGGATAGAAGTTGAACTTGGAGATCAGAGAGGAGGAGATTCAGCACCAACCGACTGTTCAGCGGCATAGCCAGGTGGTGTAGTGGCAGCCAAGCCCACATGGTATTGGTCCGTGGCCCCTGTCCATGGCCCCTGACCGTGGCCCCCTGTGTCAGTGCTGTGGTCCCCTGTGCTGAGGGGCCACAGTCACCGTTCTGCTCTCTTGTCAGCCGCCTGCTGCTGCCCTTGAGTCATTCAGCAGAAATGGGCCCCACCCATGCCATGCCTCATGTGAGCCATTTCATGTAGACCCCATTTTTCCTAACAGCTTAGGAACCATGTAAGCCTCATAGAACAAAAAAGCAGAATCTCCTTCTCTTTGTCTTTGTCTGTTTTAAGTAAGCTCTATACCCAGAGTTGGGCTTGAACTCACAACCCCAAGATTGAGAGTTGCATGCTCTACTTACTGAGTCAGCCAAGCACCCAGAAGGGTAGGGCCTTGACACTGAGTATCAATGGTGTGGGAAAGAAAGGCCCCAGAGCCCGAACTTGGGAGGAGCTGGACAACGAGGCTGACCTGTTTCATGTGACTCTGTGCCTCTGGAGTATAGACCAAACCTCCCAGAGGGCAGCAAGCATTGCTGGATTCCTCTCTCTGTCCCTAACACATGGCTGGTGCTGGCAGATTTTTTTTTATAGATTTTATTTGGGGTGGGTTAAAGCCTCTGCCTTTGGCTCAGGTCATGATCTCAGGGTCCTGGGATAGAGCCCAGTATCAGGCTCCCTGCTCAGCAGTGAGTCTGCTTTTCCCTCTCTGTGATCTCTCTTACTTACCCTCTTTCATGAGTAAACAAACAAATAAATAAAATCCTTATTTATTTATTCGAGAGAGAGTGTGTGCTTGGGAGAGCATGAGCTTGGGAGAGCATGAGCAGGGAGAGGGGGAGAAGCAGGCTCTCTGCTGAGCAGGGGAGCCTGACACGGGGCTTGATCCCAGAACCAGAGATCATGACCTGAGTGGAAGGCAGACACTTAACCGACTGAGCCACCCAGGTGCCCCTTGGTAGATATTTATTACACTGAAAGAATGAATGAAAATCACTGTCTAGTGAGAGAGAGAGATACATAAATAATTATAATACAACCTAAGTTCTGTGATAAAGGACTGCAGAAAGCACTGAATGAACAGAAGAGGGAAAGGGTCCAGAGGCATAGGGGATTTTCTGAGGCCACAGCAAGATTGGTGCACAAGTCTTGTGACCTTCACTCCAGAGCACCATTGGAATGGAGAGAAGCTCATAGGAATCTCTGCCCATGGGACCCCTGGGTGGCTCAGTTGGCTCAGCATCTGCCTTCGGCTCAGGTCATGATCCCAGGGTCCTGGGATTGAATCCTGCATTGGTCTCCTTGCTCAGTGGGGAGCCTGCTTCTCCTTATTCCTGCCCCTCCCCCTGCTTGTACGCCCTCCCTCTCTTTCTCTGACAAATAAATACCTAACATCTCTTTTTTTTTAAGATTTTATTTATTTGACACACAGAGAGGGAAATCACAAGTAGGCAGAGAGGCAGGCAGAGAGAGAGGAGGAGGAAGCACGCTCCCCACGGAGCAGAGAGCCTGATGTGGGGCTCGATCCCAGGACCCTGAGATCAGGACCTGAGCCGAAGGCAGAGGCTTTAACCACTGAGCCACCCAGGTGCCCCAATACATAACATCTTAAAAAAAAAAAAAAGTAATGTAATGTCTGCCCAGCCCATGTTGCTGTCTCTGGGCACTAGACTCCCCACAGGACTGGGTCCCTGGCAGTGCCCTTGGCCATAGCTGATGGACTCTTGGTACATGACCCAAATAGAGCAATGGGTTCTCCCTCCCATGATTTTGCTGTTGGGATTCAGAGGTGCCAGTCCATTTCTGCTGCACCCCTACCAGGGGACTGAGAGCTGGCCATATTTGGCCAGGCGTTCAGAGAAGCGGACAAAGGTGAGGCTCAGAGACAGAATCAGCTTTCTGGCAGCCCAGTGATTTGTAAGATCCTGGTTCTTATTGCTGTTGAGGCCTGGTTATCCCTTACCCTTTGGCTCCCTGTGACACCTCTGAGGACTTGTAGTAAATTCTTCTCTTGCGTAAGCTTGCCCGAGTGGTTTCCGTTCCGTGCAGCCAAGCATCTTGACTAATTTTATCCCCACTGATGTCACCCCCCCATCACAGCAAATACCTGTGCGGTGCACACAATGCCCCGGACTCTATTCTGAGAGCTTTACGTGTAAGAACTTGTTAAATCCTCATAACATTCCGATGAGGTTGGTACAACGATCACCCTTAGTTTTTAGATGAAGAAACAGGCGCAGAGAGGTTCCGTGACTTGCCATGATTGTACAGCTGATGGGATTCCAATCCAGACCGAGCCTATATCCAACATGGCAGTTGTACCATATTTTATCAAGCAAAAGTTTGCATTTTTATATTTGTAACCTGTTGTCTTAGAAGAATGTAGTTCTGCATGCCAAACACCGGAGAAGCCCTGGATGAGTCCCTTTTCCTGAAATGAAGCTGGCTGGGCCGGGAGGCTGGCCCCTCGGTCTGCCCCACCGATCCTGCTTTTCGCTTGCCGGGCCTGGCAGGGGAAGCGCGGGAAGGAGCTGCCGAGCCAGGCACAGGGCTTGGCGGCAAAGCTGCTTGTGGGGCGGGAGGCCAGAGCCGCGCCCTGGCACCTGGCAGGCGGCCCAGCCTCACCGTTGAGAAAATACCTGCAACAAAGGAGTCCTCCCGCCACGTCTGGCCGCCTCACCCTGCTTCTGCAGCTCCTCGCTGAGGAATCTGACCTCCAGGCCAGGCCAGGTGGGGTCCTTACACGGCCTCAGAAGGCTGCAGAGGGGCCTCAGGGCCCAGCCTGTAACACCTCCCTGCCTGCCCCTGGGTTGGGGAGTGTGTGTCCCAGAGTCTTCCAGGGGCTCGGCTGGGCTCCCCGAACTTCACCTTCAGGCTGCCCTCCCCCATGGCATCCAGGGCCGGTTGTGGCTGCAGAGTGCTGGGCCTTGAATCCCCCAGCCAGGAGGCCCATCTCGAAGCAATGGCTTGTCAGGTGCAGAGTGGACGGATGTGTGTCTCTGCTGAACCAGGGACCCGGGAGGGAATTGGGGCATTATCAACAGCAGGCATCTGGGGGTGTAGATCTGGACTGGAGGCCTGGGAAAATGAAAAGTGAAGACTGAGACCCCAAGGGTCGTGGTGAGGTTTTCCTGTTTTGTTTGTTTGTTTGTTTTTGTTTTTATTTTTAAATGTAATCTCTACACCCACCATCGGCCTCAAACTCACAGCCCCGAGACTGAGAGTCACGTGTCCCACCAACTGAGCGAGCCAGGTGCCCTCTACTCTGTGCACACCTCTTGAGTGAAGCACTAGCAGCTCCTCAGAGGTGAGGGCTGGCCTCCCGAAGGGGTGGTCAGCCTATAACCAGTTCCTTCTCCTTCCTTCTCCCCTTCTCGTGAGCAAGACCAGAGGTGCATAGATATGGACAAGAGACTACATCCCTTCAGCTCTTTCATTCAAAGAGGGATGGATCTGGAAGCCCCAGGCCCAGCTCCCAGCCCCAGGCCAGCCTTAAGCCTCCCCCTGCAATCATAATCTGTAGTGACTCCTGTGGTCAGGGCCCCTTCCAGCCCATGTGGTACCCTAAGATGATTCAGAAAAAGACTGTTTCCTGCAGGGGGACACCACCCTCCTCCAGGGTCCCCAGCCATGCTAAGTGGAACTGGATGTCAGCCCACACTTGCTCTGCCTCTCCATGATCTGGTGCAGACCCAAGCTATGCTGTCATTTGCAGGGGCAGGGCCAGTTAGAGTATGCCACAAACTGTGACCCTGGACCCCTGATTCCCAGGCCAAATCCTATCCCCGTGGTCGGGATCTTTCCTGGGCTGGGCAAAAAGACACCATCCCAGAGATGGCTTCTCTTCACTGGCTCAAACCCACTTTAGACAACGGGACAGGGACTCAGGAGGGGGTCCTTAGAAGCAGCTCCAATAATCACTAGAGGGGGGCATCTTTCCAGCAGATCCTCTGGCCTTGGGGTAGCCCCTGGATGAGGGGGCTGTGGGTATAACCTTGAGGCTATTCTGAGGACAGCAAGATGGTGTCCAGCCCATGCTCTGACCCCCATGTGTGATTCTGTGTGGAAGGGAATCAAGTCCTGGGCAGGCAGCAGGGAGCTGCACCCTCCAGCTGGCTTTCTGTCCCCCGGGGCCCACACTCAGTGCCCAGACCCAGGGAGCCTGAAGGCTCTGGGCCCAGGGCATGGCACCCTGCACCCAGCTCAGGACCAGGTTCACAGAGCATCCTACACACTCAGGTGAATGAATGAGTAATAGTCCAAAGAAAGAGGCCCTCCTGAGGCAAGTGTGGGTGCCAGGGCCTGGAGTCCCAGGAGCCCCAGCTCTGGACCCTCGATGCCCCACTTCCTCTTCTGTAGAATGGGCATCAGAGACACCTGCTTCCCTTGGTTGCCTGGCAATGTGCTATTAGTAATGAAATAGGAACAACAGTCAGAGAGCCACCACTTCTTGAGGACTTGCTCTGGGTTAAACGCTTTGCATGAACCCTCACAGTAGTCCTGCGAGGGAGGTGCTTTCCCCATGTTACAAAGAACTTGGGAATGACTTCATGATTTGAGCCTTGCTCAGGAAAGGGCAGCTAGCTGTATCCTTTCTGTGTGCACCCACAGGCGTCTGTGGAGTCCCCAGCTGGGGTCAGAGCCCTGGCCACTGTCCAGAATCTGGGCCCAGCCTGTCTCCCCCGCACCGGGTGCTGAGGGTCACCTGGGTCTAGGGTAGGAGTCCAAGCTGCTAGGAGGCAGGGGTCTTGGGCCCTGGTGCTACTTATGCTCCTGATCTACTCTGTCTGCCCCCCAACCCCCACCCCAGGTGGATCCCTATCCTTCCCCGCTCAGTTTATCCCAATTGTAAAGTGAGAAAGAGGGGTCAGATCCCTTGATCGCCCAGGGCTCTGACCACAAAGGCAGGCAAAGGGAAGTTCAGGAAAACAGGGAACCTCTGTCTGAATTCCTGGCTTCTCTCTGCCCTCTGGTGGATACCAGCAGCCTAGCACCCAGGGGGAAAAACTTGCTTTGTGACCTCTTCCAAGGAGCCCAGCCCTGGGAGCCCCAGTCCCCATCTGTTCAATAATAAGAGTACCTACCTCTTCGGACTGGTGTGAGAATGCAAAGAGATAATACAGGAGAAGTGCTTGGACAGAGGCGAGGGTTGGCAGGACTGCTGAGGAAACAGTGGACCAGGGTCCTTGAGCCTGTATGGAAAGTGGGGGAAGCCAATGATGGGGAAGCACTCAGCAGTCCTCCAGGCCACTCAGGGAAACAGATCAGGATCAAGGGAAATACATTCCTTAGTGTTATATTGAGCATTCAGTACTTCAACACATTAAAAAAATATTTTATTTATTTGAGAGAGAGCACAAGCAAGAAAAAGAAAGAGAGCAGGAGAGAGAGAGAACAGGAGCAATAAAGAGAGAGAGCACAAGCTGGGGGAGGCAGAGGGGCAGAGAGAAGCAGACATCCTCCCTGAGTAGGGAGCCCATCATGGGGCTCGATTGCAGGATCCCAGGATCATGACCTGAACTGAAGGCCGATGCTTCACCGACTGAGCCCCCCAGGGGCCCCAACACATTTTTATTCTATTCAATGTTTTGGCTAAGTAGTATATTCACAACATCCAAGAAACCATATATGGAATGATAAGTATTCAATTTTAATCATTTCTTATGTATCCTTTTCATGTGACTAAATATAACCAAATGTAAATACGCATTCCTACTCATTCACACTCCCTTTTTAGTCAAAGGAGGGCATACAGTGCTCTGCATCTCACCTGTTTTACTCAACAGTGTGTTTTGTAGCTCAACCTGTAGAGAGCTTCCTTGTTCTTTTTTTCTTCAGCTGTCTAGTATTCCATAGTGGAGATGTGCCATTGTTTGTTTATGTAGACCATTCTTTCCTTATTAAGGGGCACTTGGGCTTTTGCTTTCGCAAACAATACTGTAATGAGTAATCTTCCCTTTTCAGGGCTGATGATTAGGCAGGGGTATCAAGGGCACGGCTGTGTCAGTTGTTAAATATACTGAAATACTTTCCTAGTGCTTGGTAAATAGTACAATTGCAACTGTAACAATCGATAAACATAATTAAGGATATGAATTCTGTTATAAACGCTAAAGTTCAAGTCAGGACTCGTTCAGTGGACCACCTGCCATACAGGCATCTAGACTGTTAGATACATGGCGGCCGACTGGGACTTCCGCCTGAGCCAGAGGAGCCGTGTAACTGCGTGACTGCATGACCTTACTGAGCATTCTTTACGGAGCACTCTGTCTTACAAGAGTGACCGGTTAATCATCGTCCTCTAGTTATCGAGTTGCGCTGCTCATAAATATTTGTTTCCACTGGGCTTTTTATTAGTTCATTTTCATTCTTTTTTTTTTTTTTTAAGATTTTTATTTATTTATTTGACAGATCACAAGTAGGCAGAGAGGCAGGCAGAGAGAGAGGGCGGGAAGCAGGCTCTCTGCAGAGGAGAGAGCCCTATGTGGGGCTCTATCCCAGGACCCTGAGATCATGACCTGAGTCAAAGGCAGAGGCTCTAACCCACTGAGCCACCCAGGCATCCCCGTTTTCATCCTTATTAATAAGTAGGATGAATGGAGTGTTTTGATATTTGAAAATTAAAGATTTATAGTAAAATATTAGAAATAAACAGAGATGCTAAAATTTGGTGTTCTTAAGGTTTCTTTTAACTATCTTGAATATGACTCTTCTTTTCCTGGGAGGAAGAAGAAAGAAAAGACAATAATAATAATCAGTCACAGCCTGGATTATCCTTTTATTACTGTGTGAAAATCGGACAACAGTAGAATATTTACTAGCGTGCGAGAAGAAGTACGGGGGCGCCTAGGTGATTCAGTCGGTTAAGCATCTGCCTTCGACTCAGGTCAGGATCCCAGGGTCCTGGGGTCCAGTCCTGCATCAGGCTCCTTGCTCAGTGAAGTGGGGAGCCTGCTTCTTCCTTGGCCTGCTGCTCCCCCCCCCACGACTGTCCTCTCTCTCTCTCTCTCTCTGATGAATAAATAAATAAAATATTTTTAAATAGGCTGCTTTCTCCTTAAAAAAAAAAAAAAAGAAAAGAAAAAGAATCAGCACAAAATAAGGCAAATAATTTGTATTTCTGGAATAAAAAACAAATTTACAGTCTTGTACTTCAGGTTATGATGAACTAGGTAATTTTCATCGTATTTCCAAGGACAACTAGAAAAGCTGAACAAAATCACTTAAAAATCCTACTTAACAGCTGTGACAGATTTTAAATGTGTCCTTTTAGTCCTCAATACTTCTCTTGTTAAGAGGTAGAGCCCAATTCCCCTTCCCTTGCTTGTGAATTGGACCTCATGACTAGTTTCTGACGAATAGAATAAAAAAGTGGAAGTGACAGTGAGCAGCTGGGTCATTAAAGAGATTGTGGCTTCCTCCTTGCTTTCTCTCCTGGATTACTCAGTCTGGGAGAAGCCAACTGCCATGTTACAGGGACACCCAAGCCTCCAAATGGAGAGGTCTACAAGGTGAAGACGCTGAGGCCTCCCGCCAGCAAGCAGCACTATCTTGCCAGGGGTGAGTATGCCATCTTGGAAGTGGGTCCTCCAGCCCCAGTCAAGCTTTCAGATGAACACAGTCCCAGCTGACCACTTTACTGCAAACTTGTGAAGCCAGAACCACCCAGCGAAGCCACTCCTGGATCCTGACTCTCAGAAACTATGTAAGATAATGCTTCTACTTTGCAGAGGCTACATTTAGTATTTAATGTAGTATATAATTTGTTATTAGTATATAATTTGTTATTCAGCAATAGATAACTCCCATAAAGGCAGTGGAGTGCTCACAAGTTAGTGAAGAATTACCAACTGGACCAGGAGCCTTGGGAGCTTAAAGGCTCAGGGAGGTGAGCCTTATGTTTGGGGCTGAGAGAGGGCAGCCGGGAGGCTCAGTAGCACTCCCATAAACCAGCGGGGCCAGTGGGATAGGATTTGGAGTTGAGAACCATTAGGAGAGTTCCTTAGTGAACTCCCCCGGTTTTGAGTTAGGACCTTGAGAGGCTAAACTCTAGAAATAAGTGAGGGCAAATGGGGAGCAGATAGATCTTCACAAAGAACACACCGCAACTCTGTACCATCACAGTCCCTGACATTGTATTAAGGTGACCTCAAGTTGCAAGTCCCTCAGGTGCTGGGCAGAAGCAAAGTAGGTCCTCTCTGGACTCACCTTCTGGAGGAAGATAACACAACACTCAGCCTGAAATTGTTTCCGCAAAGAACTTTGCAAATATAATGCCCAGCACATGCAACAAGCACACGAACAGTTAACGTGAACCAAACAAGTACAATTAATAAAAAAATAAATCATCAGAGGCTTTAGATATAGAAATTACAGACACAGACCTTTAAATAACTTCCTAGGGATGCCTGGGTGGCTCAGTCGGTTAAGCGGCTGCCTTCGGCTCAGACCAAGGATTGCTGGCAGCAACCAGAAGTCTCCAGAACCTTGGGCGGGTACCTTTCTGTCATCTTAAGCCACCCAGTTTGTGATACTCTGTTCCTGAAGCCCTAATAAATGAATCCAGAGAGCAGAGAGTTGAAAGATACAATAATTGGAAGCAAAAATTCAGTAGATGAGAATGAGTGAACCCAAAGACTGGTCAGAGAAAAGTACCCAGAATGAAGCATGGAGAGACACACGGATGGAGAACACTCAAGAGGGAGTAAAGGACTATTGGGGAAGAACTCTAACCTCATAGAGAGGCAGGTAGTCAGCCTCCCACAAGTCCATAGATGCTCAACATAGACAACAGGCCCTAATAGGTGTGAGCAAGACAGATTATTACTCACAGCACGGCCAATAGCAGGAACATCAGCACAGTGGTGTCTGCTCCTTTGCCTCCAAGTCCCATGGTGGGTGACATGATGGAAATGGCACATGAAATGGGTTGTGCCCCAGCCATAGCTGAGGAACCCAGAGCCAAGGGCCTAGGACTTTATTTGTTATTTTTATTTTTATTTAAGTAGACTCCATGCCTTGCGTGGAGCCCAGTGCAGGGCTTGAACTCACAACCCTGAGATCAAGACCTGAGCTGAGATCAAGAGTTGGTCGCTTAACTGACTGAGACACCCAGGTGTCCCAAGGGCCTAGCACTTTTTGCAGCAAGTGGCAAACCAGCACCACCACCCCCAACCCCTGGAGAGTGAACAGGTGCCTGCGGTCCCCTGTGGTCTCCTCGACCGGCCCAGTCACCTTTGTGATAAGCTACTGCTCAGTATCAGGTAGTTTAGTTTAGCTCAAGAAGGACATAGGGGCTCTCAGGGCAGGCCCGTGGCAGTCTACTTTTCCAACAATCCACCCTGCACCCTCTGTGTTTGTAAGTGAATTCGAATCTTCTCATGACTACGCCATCCTATCAGAAACTCAGATTGGATATGCTGACCAGACCTGGGAACAAAACCATTCTGTTTGTCTCATATAACATTTGATTAGACTATTATGAATAGAATCCCAATCAGCAGCACGAGGCAGCATTGACCTCATTCGTGCACTTCAGGATCTCTGACTCAGCCAAATGAATGAGTTCCAGGGGGACACCAGTAGGAATTATTTCAGATGACCTTTTAGCTTCTTTTCTGGCAGTGTGTTTGGACTGCTTTGCTTGAACTGTGCCCTTAGTCCAAACAGAACAGGAGGGTTGACAACCATATATGCTCTCCCTGTTCATTCAGGATGCAGTGTCAAGACAGACCCTGACCTATCCCGGCCATGCAAGAGAGTTTAGACTGACCTACTCATCTGGGACTTGTGCCATCTCCTCGGCTATGTAGCTAAAGCAAAGGGTAGGTTTCTGATCATTGTGTCTGGATCATGGTCTCTGTTGGGAGACACCAAGACTCATACAGCTATATGGAACCAGGAGACAGTATCTGCTCCAGGAAGGACCGCCCTCTTTCCTGGGGACCTGACAAGGGAAACATGACCCAAGGGGCAGTGTAGTTGTCAATAATTACAGAAGATGACAGGTAAGCCAGAAAGCAACTCCCATCTCTAATGGAAATTCCATGGCCTGCCCTTCCCCTGTCCAAACCTGTGTCCCATGGGGTGACATAGTGGACCAATTTAGAAGCTATACAGGCAGTGGGTCACACCACAGCTGATCCTCTATGACTCGCTACAGTAACGGTTGCTCAGTGTCAGGGAATAATGAACCTTGAAGTGTGACATCCTCGGCAAGGACATGCAGGTGCTAAGGGCCCACGGCAGACTGCCTTTCCAGTCTAGAGAGATTCTGCAAGAAGTTTTCACCCACACGTGCTTGTATTCCCAGGGTGGAGAGCAGGAATGGGGCAGAAGCCATATTTTGGAGAGAAGGGTCAATAGTTTAAAACCATCAAGACACAGTTAAACATCAAGCCACATTCAAGAAGATTTACAAACTCTGTGTTACTTTGCTGCCATACCAGTAGTACCACAGACTAGGAGCGGGGTCGCTTAAACAACAGCACGTACTTTCTCACCGCTCTGGAGACTGGAAGTCTAAGACCAAGGTGCTGGCAGATTTGGTCCCCCCCCCCATCCCCCACCCCCAAGGCCTTTCTCCATGGCTCACAGATGCTACCTTCTGGCTGTGCCTCATGTGGCCTTTTCTGTCCACATGTGAGCATCCCAGGTAGCCCTCCTCCTATAAGCTCATCAGTCATATTGGATGAGAGCCGCAGCCTGATCACCTCATTTGACTTTAATCACCTCCTTATAGGCCCTGTCATCAAATAGAGTCACATTGGGGGTTTAGACTTTAACATAAGAACCCAAACACTCTAAAAAGAAATCAATGGAGCATCTGGGTGGCTCAGTCAGTTCATTGGCTGACTCCTGATTTCAGCTCCCAGTGATCTCCACCCGGTGATCTCAGGGTCTTAGGATCGAGCCCCCCCGCTGCAGGGCTCCATGCTCAGTGGGGGGTCAGCTTGGGATTCTCCCTCTCCCTCTCCCCTGCTCTCTCTCTCCAAAAATAAATAAATAAATCTTAAAAAAAAAAAGAAAGAAAGAAAGAAAGAAAAGCTCCTGAGGCACCTGGCTGGCTCAGTTAGAAGAGCATGTAACTCTTGATCTCAGGGTTCTGAGTTCGAGCCCCACATTTGGTGTAGAGGTTACTTAAAAATAAAATCTTTAGGGATGTCTTTTTTTTAAAAAAATATTTAATTTATTTATTTGACAGACAGAGATCACAAGTAGGCAGAGAGAGAGGAGGAACCAGGCTCCCTGCAGAGCAGAGAGCCCAACGTAGGGCTCAATCCCAGGACCCTGAGATCATGACCTGAGCCAAAGGCAGTGGCTTAATCCACTGAGCCACCCAGGCACCCCCTTTAGGGATGTTTTAAGTGATGGCCTTTGGCTCAGGCATGACCCTGGAGTCTCAGAATAGAGTCCTGCATTATCAGTCTCCCTGCTCAGCAGGGAGTCTATTTCTCCCTCTGACCCCTCCCTCCTCTCATGCTTTCATAGTAAAAAATTCAATTTACCAGAAAGATTAAAAAATTCAAAATTTATATTCTCTGATAATATAACCTCAAAGTATTTATAGCAAAAATCGGCAAAATGTGAATAAGAAATAGACAAATTTAAGATTACAGTGGAAAATTTTGACATACTTCTCAATAATGGATAGAATAAAGCTGACAAAAAAATAAGATAAAATGTTCTTTTGAGAATACAAGTCACACTAGGATTAACAATTTAATGGACATGACATTGGAAGAGTTTAATGTCAGATCGTGGCTCAGACAAGGTTATCATTTAGCTAGTGACAATTGTGCAAAGGATATGCCAACAGTTTCTAAAAACCAACATAACATAAAATTTGGAAATCATTAGAATAATTTGGTGAGTGGATTAGCACCCACAATTTGCATCACTTGTTAGACAGTCATATAAGTATAATTTAGATAAATTAGAGAATAAAAGGAAATATTTAAAAGCTATTACATAATTATAAAATTTTTGATATACATACACATACACATACCTATACATTTTAATAATCATATCCACCTACATATTTTGAATATCACCTTTGTACATATGTCATTTCCTAGTACAGAGATACAGCTACACAATAAATTCTCAGAAGAGGGATTCCTGGGTCAGAGTGTAAATGCATTTGATATTTTGGATCGTGTTGTTAAATTGCCCTCCATAGGGCCTGTACTATGTTTGCACTCCCATCAGGAAGTTATGGGTGCCTGTTTCCTCACAGCCTCACCATCAGTTTGTGTTGTCTAGCTTTTTAATTTCTGGGCACCTGGGTGTCTCAGGACATGATCCCAGGGTCCTGGGATCAAGTCCCAAGTTGGGTTCCCTGCTCATTGGGGAGCCTGCTTCTCACTCTCCGCCTATCCCTCTTCCCTGCTCGTGGTCTCTCTCTCTGTAAAATAAATAAACACAATCTTTAAAAAAAGACCTTTTAACTGTTTGCTCTTTTGATAGGGGAGAAATATTAGCTCTGTGTAATTTAAATTTGTACTTTTATTATAATAAGTGAAATTGGTATATATTTTTTAAGATTTTATTTATTTATTTGACAGACAGAGATCACAAGTAGGCAGAGAGGCAGGCAGAGAGAGGGAAGCAGGCTCCCCACCGAGCAGAGAGTCCAATGCGGGGCTTGATCCCAGGACCCTGGGATCACCACCCGTGC
The DNA here is from genome assembly GCA_003697995.1 of Taxidea taxus jeffersonii. Classification (NCBI taxonomy): domain Eukaryota; kingdom Metazoa; phylum Chordata; class Mammalia; order Carnivora; family Mustelidae; genus Taxidea; species Taxidea taxus. Next base: position 24,380 of record RCUC01148028.1, read on the forward strand.
CAAAGGCAGAGGCTTTAACGCATGGAGACACCTAGGCGTCCCGAGATTGGTATATTTCAATATACATCGTAGTTGTTTTCGTCTTTTGTTTTGTGAACTATATGTTGATGAGGACCCTGTGAAGCCATATTTTGTTTGTTTGCTTTTACTCTTCAGAGCCATGGGCAGGTGTAGAAGGGCTATTTGTTGGGAACAAATATATGCAGACTTGCATTTTATTTATTTTATAGTAATCTCTACACCCAACATGGGGCTTGAACTTACAACCTTGAGATCAAGAGTCGCAGGCTCCACTGCTCCACTGACTGAGCAAATGCCACAGATATGCATTTTAAAGATTTTTATTTATTTATTTGACAGAGATCACAAGTAGGCAGAGAGGCAGGCAGAGAGAGAGGGTGAAGCAGGCTCCCTGCTGAGCAGAGAGCCCAGTGTGGGACTTGATCCCAGGACCCTGGGATCATGACCTGAGCCAAAGGCAGAGGCTTTAACCCACCAAGCCACCCAGGAGCCCCAGATTTGCATTTTAAAACAAGCATCTCTGCAACTACCTCCTAATTTTTCTCCCTCCACATTGTTTCACTTCTCTCCAGTAAATAGTGTGAAGTTCCTGTGAGGCCAGCAAGGGTGGAATTCAGAGTACAGGAGGGTCCTTGGACAGGAGGGGAGGGAGGGAAGGTCAGGCAGCTGTGAAATAGCTTCAGTTTTCTCGGTCAGGGAGAGCATTAGGTCATCTGCTGAGAGGAAGCGGGTAGAAGGGAAGATAGAAGACTGAGAACAGTGTATCTAAACAACCAAACCCAGAAATATTTAGCAGCATTGATGTTGGTGACTGTGAATTTATGGTGTCACTTATGCCCTGTGGTTTATGCTCATCAGTGATGCTTGCCACCTGGATGCAGGCATGAAAGGAGATGGATAGTTGGGCTCATCTAGAGTTTGGGGTTTTGATAGGGGTAACGGGAGACAGTGGAGTTCAGGGTGTTTGCAAGGAAGTGATTGAAATGATTGGACATGACATTGACATTAGTCGAAGTCCATAATGAAGACAGATAAGAATTGGTGGATAGGGAGAAGTTGGATGATTCAGTGGATCCGAGGTCTTGAGGAGATCCAAGAAGAGGAGGGGCTTGACTGGTGGAGCAAGCAGGTTGGAAAGACATGCGTTGTAGAGCTATACTGATCCTGGGCTTTGATGGGGTACACAAGGTTCTCCCAGACATCAGGGGTGCCATCAAGTGCAGAAGGAGGCCACTGGGGAGGAGGAGATTAAGGAACAAGAAGCCAGGGGAATGGAGTCATGGCCATGGCACACACCAAGGTGGTATGCCTTTCTCTGCAGGCGGGAACCTCTCAGAGGACCTTGGTGGCACTTGTGTGGGGGGAGTGCATAGACGAACAAGATCTCAAGATTGTGTTCAGGTTAGAATCTTTTACAGAAACCCCTGGTTTCAAGCCATTACCAGGGAACACAGATAGAGTGTTTACAAAAATAGAGCATGTATTTTTTTAAAAAGATTTTATTTATTTACTTGACAGACAGAGATCACAAGTAGGCAGAGAGGCAGAGAGAGAGAGGGAAGGAAGCAGGCTGTCCGCAGAGCAGAGAGCCTGATGCGGGGCTCAATCTCACGACCCTGGGATCATGACCTGAGCCGAAGGCAGCGGCCCTAACCCACTGAGCCACCCAGGTGCCCCTAGAGCATGTATTTTAAGGTCATAATGGAAGTGTCAAAAAATTCTGAAGGATTAATGTCATACAGTCTCTGTTTCTCAACCATGATTCAGTGAAATTACAAATTGTAATAGGTTTATATGTCTGGGAACTATTGTATTGACAATTTTTGGTAGAAAAGGAAGTCATAAAGAAATCTGAGAAGTATTTAGCTCTGAATAATAATGACAAAAACCATATGGCAAAGTTTGTGAGACACAGCTAAAGCATCACTTAGAGGCAAATTTGTATCTTAAATACATTTATTAAAGAAGCAGTACATGGGGGGCGCCTGGGTGGCTCAGTGGGTTAAAGCCTCTGCCTTCGGCTCAGGTCATGATTTCAGGGTCCTGGGATCGAGCCCCACATCGGGCTCTCTGCTCAGCGGGGAGCCTGCTTCCCCACCCCCCCTCTGCCTGCCTCTCTGCCTACTTGTAATTTCTCTCTCTGTGTCAAATAAATAAAAATCTTAAAAAAAAAAGCAGTAAACGTACAAAAATAACCCCCAAGAGACATGAAAACATACATCCACACAAACGCTCGTAAGCAAATGTTCATAGCAACAACTCTTTAAAATAGCTTCCAAATGGAAGCAATACAAATGCTCATCAACTGGTAAATGGATAAACAAAACGTGGCTATGCCCATACAAGGGAGTATTATTCGGCAAAAAAAAAAAAAGAACAAAGCACTACTACTACGTGCTACAACATAGATGAATCTAGAAAACATTAAGTTAGTGAAAGAATCAGACACAAAATACTTGGCATTGTATAATTGTATTTTTGTGACGTGTCCAGAAAAGACCAATCTATAAAGAAAGAAAGTAGATGGTTGGTTGCCTAGCGCTGGGAGTGGAATTAGGGATAAATTGCCAATGGGTATGACCTTTCTTACCTCGGTGGTGATGGAAACATTCTAAGATTATATTGTGGTAGTGGTTGTGCAACTCTGTAACTATACTAAAGATCATTCAATTGTACACTTAAAACAGGTGAGTTTTGTGGTGTGGAAATTATACCTCAACCAAATGTTAAAAATAAACAAAACAAGCATTCAATTTAAGATGGTGAAAAAAGAGCAATGAAGTGAACCTCTATAAACAGGAAGGAGGGGGGGGCCCTGGCTGGCTCCTTTGGAGGAGCATGCAATTCTTGATCTCTGGATGGTGAGTTCGAGCCCCATGTTGGGTGTAGAGATTACTTAAATAAATAAACATAAAAAAAAACCCAGGAAGGAAGGAAACAATAAAAAATCAGAAACCAAGGAAGGAAAACAAACAAAAGAAGGGAAAATAAATTTGGTATTTGGAAAAAATTAATAAAATACATAAGTAAAAATATAAAAAATATAAACATACATAACAAAATATATGTAATATAATATCCAGAGGCAGGTTAATTATCACAGTGAACTCACTTACAACTTAAGTAAACAACTTCAGTTTCCAGTAACAAACAAGTCTTATAATCTTGCAGTCATTGAGTTCATCAATGACAGGACTTACCATCTTAATGGTAGGATCTGGCTTCTGTTGATTGACTAGGCTGTACTCACCTCTGTCCAACCACTTCTCATTCTCTCTTCGCATCCTCACACCAGTCCAAAGAGGTAAGTACTCTTATTATCCCCATTGAACAGATGGGGACTGGGGCTCCCAGGGCTGGGCTCCTTGGAAGAGGTCACAAAGCAAGTTTTTCCCCTGGGTGCTAGGCTGCTGGTGTCCACCAGGGGGCAGAGAGAAGCCAGGAATTCTGCAGAGGCTCCCTGTTTTCCTGAACTTCCCTTTGCCTGCCTTTGTGGTCAGAGCCCTGGGTGATCAAGGGCTCTGACCCCTCTTTCTCACTTTACAACTGGGATACACTGAGGCCAGGGAAGGATAGGGACCCACCTGGGGAAGTGGGAGTTGGGGGACAGAGTCGATCAGGAGCAGAAGTGGCACCAGAGCCCAAGACCCCGACCTCCCAGCAGCTTGGACCCCTACCCTAGACTCAGGTGACCCTCAGCACCTGGAGGAAGACAGGCTGGGCCCGGATTCTGGACGGTGGCCGGGTCCCTGACCCCAGCTGGGAACTCCACAGGTGCTCATGGCTGCACACAGAAAGGATACAGCTGCCCGTTCCTAAACAAGACTCATCATCACGGAGTCATTCCCAAGTTCCTTGTAACATGGGGAAAGCGCCTCCCTCGCAGGACTACTGTGAGGGTTCATGCGAAGTGCTTAACCCAGAGCAAGTTCTCAAGAAGTGGTGGCTCTCTGACTGTTGTTGTTCCTATTTCATTATCAATAGCACGTTGCCCTGCAACCAAGGGAAGCAGATATCTCTGATGTCTGTTCTGCAGAAGAGGAAGTGAGGCCCTGAGGGTCCGCAGCGGGGGCTCCTGGGACTCCATGATCCCGTCTTGCACATGGGAAGTAAGAGGTTGAGAGAGGTTAAGGGTCACATGGCCGGTGTGGAGCTCTGATAGGATCATCTGTCTGTCTGATTCCAGAGCCTGAGTTCTAAACTGCTACCCTGCCCTCAACCACTACCCTCTACTGTGGGAGCCTATGATCAGTACTGGCTTCCATCCTTAGTGCGTGTCTGGGGACCCAGTCCTTGGACAGTAAGGAGCCAGACGGACTCTATACCTGTCCCCTGCACTCTGCTTGCTCCATTCTAGAGTGTGGTTTGGGTAAAAATGTCTAGATATTACTTTTGGTCACTTTTTAAATTGTGGTAAAATATATATAGCATTAAAATGACGATTTTAATGATTTTTAGGTGTACAGTTCTGTGACATTAAGCACATTCACACTGTTGTGCGACCGTCACCACTGTCCATCTCCTGAACTTTCTCATCAACCCAAAATGAAACTCTGTGCTTCGGGCACCTGGGTGGTTCACTGGGTTAAGCCTCTGCTTCAGCTCAGGTCATGATCCCAGGGTCACCAGCCCTGCATTAGGCTTTCTGCTCAGCGGGGAGCCTGCTTCCCCCTCTCTCTGCGCCTGCCTCTCTGCCTCCTTGTGATCTCTCTCTGTCTCTGTCAAATAAATAAATAAAATCTAAAAAAAAAAACCCAAAGCAACTCTGTGCCTGTTAAAAAATAACTCTTCATCACCCTCCCCCTAATCCCTCACAACCACCCTTTGACTTTCTGTCTCTGAATTTAACTACACTGGGTATGTCAGTTAAGTGGAATCAGACAATCTCTGTCCTTTTGCATCTGGCTTCTTTCACTTCACATAAATGTCCTGCAGGTTCATCCATGCTGTAGCCTGTGTCAGAGTTTCCTTCCTTTTTAAAGCTGAATAACATTCCATTGCATGTATATTCCACATTGTGTTTATCATTCATCTGTTGATGGACATTTGGCTTGTTTCCATCTTTTGGCTCTTGTGAATAATGCTGCTGTGAATGCTGGCTCACAAATATCTATTCAACTCCCTGCCTTCTGTTCTTCGGGGTGTATGTCCAGTGGTGGAACAGCTGGATGTTATGGTAATTCTGTGTTTAACTCTTGGAGGAACTGCTGTACTGGGCCACAGCAGCTCACCATTTCCATTCCCACTGGCAGCACACCCAGGCTCCAATTTCTCCACATCCTCACCAACACTGGTGATTTTTTATTTTGTTTTGTTTGTTTTGTAATAGTTATCTTTGGGCTCTGCTTTTTTTAAATTTTTTTATAATAAACATCCTAATGGATGTAAAATTTCTCATTGTGGCTTTGATTTGCATTTTCCTAGTGATTAGGAATATTGAACACTTTTTTAAAGACCCATTTTATTTTATTTTTTATTTTATTTAAAGCTTTTAGTTATTTAACACACACAGAGAGATCACAAGTAGGCAGAGAGGCAGGCAGAGAGGGGAGGGGAAGCAGGCTCCCCGCCAAGCAGAGAGCCCAATGCAGGGCTCGATCTTAGGACCCTGAGATCATGACCTGAGCTGAAGGCAGAGGCTTTAACCCACTGAGCCACCCAGGTGGCCCTTATTTTATTTTTTTAAGTAAGCTCTACACCCAGCATGGGGCTTGAACTGATGACCCAGTGATCAACAGTTGCACACTCCACCGACTGGGCCAGCCAGGCAGCCCTGGACATCTTTTCTTGTGCTTACTGGCCATCTCTACATCTTCTTTGGATAAATATTTAAGTCCTTTGGCTATTTCTAAATTAGTTGTCTGTTTTATTGTTGTTGAGATGTAAGAGTTCTTTATATATTCTGGATATGGTTGGATATATGATTTGCAAATATTTTCCCACATTCTATACATTGTTTTTTTGCTCTATCGATAGTGTCGTTTGATGCGCAAGTTTCAAATTTTGATGAAGTCCCAAAGTCCAATTGATCTATTTTTTTCTTTGGTTGCCTGTGCTTTGGATATCATCTTGATGACTTTTTACTCTTTTTTTTTTTTAAGATTTTATTTATTTATTTGACAGAGAGAGAGAGAGAGCGCACAGCGGGGGGCAGTGGCAGGCAGAGGCAGAGGGAGAAGCAGGCTCTCCACAGAGCAGGAAGCCCCATGCAGGACTGGAAGCCAGGAGCCCGTCATCAGGACCCAAGCCAAAGGCAGTCACTTAACCAACTGAGCCACCTAGGCACCCAACTTTTTGCTCTATTTCAAACCAGTCTAGCATGGAGGACCCTCTCTCTCTAGAGTTTAAGCAGTATTCCTTTTCCATTCAGCAGTCAGAACTGTGAGCCAGCCAAAGAGACAGGATCTCTAAAAACGGTGAGGGTTGTGTGCTTTTCTCAGGGAGCTCAAGTTGGAGGAGGCCCTGCTGTTTTCGGGTTAGTTCATGGACGCTTTGCAGGCCTTGGTCGACTGGCTGTACAAGGTGGAGCCGCAGCTGGAAGAGGCCCAGCCCGTTCACGGGGACCTCGACCTCGTCATGAACCTCATGGATGCCCATTAGGTGAGGGGTGGGAGCTGCGCCGCAGGGGGGCACAGCCACTGGGTCCTCAGCCTCTGCAGGCCTTCTGCTCACGCTCCCCACCCAGGGGAGAAAGGAAGTCTCAAAGCCTTTGTCTCCGCTCATCGGAGAGACCACTCCTCGCTCTGTGTCCTTAAACTATTGCTGGGATTCCATGTCGGTCACAGAGAATTTACCCAGATTGCTTTGGGAGGTTACCCCACCGCACCCCGACCCATCCCCAGTCCTTTCATCCGCTGGGTCACATCCCTCATTTGGGTCACAAATGGGGTTAATTTCAGGTGGAAATTTCAAACATTCCCATATCCAGTGACTCCCAAAATAAATGTGAGAACTTTGTAACCACTTTGAACCACCCACATCAGTATCTGGGGTAGCCTGAGCCTATCATTGTGAGATGCATCACATCCTTCTGTTTTGGCAGGATGGATTCGGATGAAGGGGCACTTTTATCATTGTCTCTCTTAATATTCTTTATCTTTTTTTTTTTTTTAAGATTTTTTCTTTAAGTAATCTCTACACCCATCATGGGGCTGGAACACACAACCCCCAGATCCAGAGTCATCAGCACACGTTACTGAGCCAGCCAGGTGCCCCAATAGTCTTTATCTTGAGACTAGTTCTCCTGATATTAATAAGCCACTGCAGCCTTCTCTTTTATTTGCATAACAGAGTGTTTTTCCGTCCATTTACTTTCAACCTGTATTGTTATATTTACAGTGCATCTCCTAGAGATGGCATGTCCCTTTGCTCTTTTGCTTTTTTTTTTTCCCCTCCCTTAAGGCATGTGACAATCTTTGATTTATAACTGGACCCTTTAGCCCATGAATAGGAGGCGACCTGACCCACTGGCTGGAGATTCCCCAGGAAGACAGGAACTGTGTCATTACAGTTTGTTTGTTTGTTCTTGGCAGGTGAGCACACCTTGGGAACATGATGAGCTGGCTTTTCCCAGCCTCCCAGATGCAGCCAACCCGAAGGGGGAGGGAGGCACACTCTGGGCCCCTTAGAGGTCATTTAGTGAGGCAGGATAGTGCACTTAGCCCCTGGCAGCCTCTGGGTCTGACACAGGCAGGACATAGGAGCTCTGGGCAGGATCCTGTGATAGGATTAAACAGGTCCTCAGATCACAAAATGCAAAGGTTAAATTTGTTGGTAGAACATTGGATAATCTCCATTCCTGTAATATCTTTCTTATGGAAAACGGTTCTGATCTTTTTTTTTTTTTAAGATTTTATTTATTTGGCAGAGCACAGGTGCGGGTGAACAGAAATGTTTGCATCAGGAGGGGTGAAGGGACCATAGGTAGCCCAACGTGACTGCAGCAAAGCGTACCCATTGTTGGCTAGGTAAGACTATGAAGAGGGGACAGCAGCAGGGACCCAGCATTGTAGGCCAGACCACCGGTGCTGGGCACTTGATCACATGATCACGTCGTGACCCCCTGGTCCCCAAGATGTGGCCTTCAAACCCTCAGCCCCCAAACATGGCCAAGTGCATTTGGAAGACAATGCATTAAAGCTAAGTAGTTTCTTTCCTACAGGACTTCCCAGAGCTTACTGCTGGTTACAGGAGGGCTCCTCTGGGGAAAGGGAGAAATGTAGTATGCAGCCTTTACCAAAGTCCTTTCTGTAGGAACCCCTTCACAAACCTCAGTTTGGATAATCCTGCTGTAAGGAACGAAAGGCCAGGGCACCTGGGTGGCTCAGTGGGTTAAGCCTCTGCCTTTGGCTCAGGTCATGGTCTCAGGGTCCTGGGGTCGAGTCCCACATCGGGCTCTCTGCTCAGCAGGGAGCCTGCTTCCTCCTCTCTCTCTCCCTGCCTACCTCTCTGCCTACTTGTGATCTCTCTCTGTCAAATAAATAAATAAAATCTTTAAAAAAAAAAAAAAGAAAAACGAAACGAAACAAAAGGCCATGGGAGGATTTTGAGCCATTTACACGTACCAGATTTTCATTTAAAAATTCACTCTGGGGGGCGCCTAGGTGGCTCAGTTGTTAAATGTCTGCCTTCAGCTCAGGTCATGATCCTGGGGTTCTGGGATTGAGCCCCGCATCGGGCTCCCTGCTTCGTGGGGAACCTGCTTTTCCCTCTCCCACTCCTGCTTGTGTTCCCTTTCTCACTGTGTTTCTGTCAAATAAATAAATAAAATCTTTTAAAAAAAAGAAATTCATTCTGGGGAATGAAGAGTGTGGGAGGCTTGGGAAATGAGAAACAAGGAGACCAGTTGAAAGGAAGCCTGTTACAGCCATGCAGGAGAGAAGATGCTCCATGACCACACAGGAGGAGGGTGTGGAAAGGCTCCGGGGATTCAAGAAGCATGGGAAGGTAGAATCAATGGATTGAACTGCCTTTGGAGGGAGGGACACATCGGCTCCCAGGTTTCTGGCTTTGACCATGTCTGATCACTTGCTGGGTGTAACTCCTGGTGTTCAGGAGAGGGTCTTTGCAGGGGATATATTTGGAGTCAGGCATGACCTTGTGACGGCAGTGAAGTCTCAGGTGGGTGAGCTTATCAACACCAGGTTCAAAGTCCAAGAGGGAGAACAGGACTGTGGACGGAAGCAGGGGAACATCAGTGTTTAAGAATGGGAAGGGAAGAGTAATGGAGGAAGGAAAGAAACAGGAGAGCAGGTATCCTGGGAGCCAATCGAGGAGAGTGTTTCAAGAAGGGAGCAGTTAGTAACCCCCCCACGTGCAAGTTACAACAGCAGAGAGCCGTATTTCCTTGTCACATCAGCAGAAATGTATTGATTCACGTGTTTAACAATAAAACATGGTATTGGCAAGGGTGAAAGGAAAAGGGCACCACCTTCATATGATTTGGGTAACAGACAATATGTAGCAAAACCTTTGTAAACCACGTATGCCCTTTGATCCAAATATTCCATCTCTAGAAACTTACCCTAAGGAAATCATCATGGAGGGTGATGAACAAGATTGTTCGTAACAGCACTACATGTAATATTAAAATAGAAATGTATTATTCAATAACATAGGGCTAGTTAAATACATTAGGATAGTCAGATGATAAAAAAAATCATGAAACCGGTAAAATACTACATGTGAAACAAATAATGGCATAGTGAAATATTGCAATAAATTATGAAATCAATAAAGCACAATTCTGTGGGGGTTTTTTCGTACTAAAAATATACAGATGTATATAAGAAAAAGACATACCACATATTAAGCAGTATTTCCCTCGGAAATATGGGTTTGGGTGATTTTTGTTCTCCGTTTTACCTCTCTATATTTTCAAAAGATTCCACAATAAGCAAGTTATTTTTTTAGTACTTTGAATAGTGTAATAATAATATTTTAATAATAACAACAGCTGACATTTACTGACTGCTTGCCATAGGCCAGTCACTGTGCTAAGTGCTCTATCTACAACCCTAGCATCCTGACCCCATTCACAGATGAGCAACAGCCTGAGAGGTTCAAGAAACTGCCCCAGGTCAGAGTGCACCAGGCGGCTAGGGAAAGCCTTTGTTTGCCACTACTTTCTCCAAGACCTTCCCCACCTCACTTCCCTTCCAGTTTCTGAGTTAGAGGATTCCATTCACATCCCCACCCCCAAGTCCCAGGTCCTTGTCCTCTGTTCTTCCAGGTGCTTTGCTAGCCCCCATGTGGGAGCACAGCCTTGGTTCTGCCTTCTGTGAAGACTACGTTCACCTGACTATCACCCCTGTTGGGGGCCTGGGTCACTCGGGGGCAGGGACTGGTCAGCTTCATCTCCGGCTCAGGGCAGAGGACCGAGCGGCCCATGGCGTTTGCTGTTAAACTGAGTTGTGGGGTGCCACCATCCTTTGGAATGGCTAAAACCTGATGTTTAGGTTTACAGGAATGCAAGGCCCATTGTTGGAAGAACGCAGCTATCTCTGCTCACCCTAAGTTGAGCTAAATGATTTCTGCTCTGAAGAATCAGACCCACACTGAGCTGGCTTACAGTCTAGCTGGAAGCCCAGTGTCGCACAATAGGCTCCAGATGATGTGGTGCGGACTCCAAGTGGAATATAGAGGGATGCCCAGAGAAGGACAGTGAGGAGGACAGGAGATTCAGAGACCCTGAACAAGCCTGACAGGGGGATGCCCTCTTGACTCTGCCCCTGCCTCTGCATGCAGTCACCAAGCCCTGGGGATTCAGCCTCGCCAACTGCTTTCTACTCTTCCCTCCCCCCATCACCAAAAAGGATCATGGTCATGTCCACACACCCTCATTACTATACCTGCCTCCAGCTGTGGGCCCTGACTCTAACCTTCGTCCCTCCCATCCATGGTCGCCCCTGCAGTAGACTCTGTCTTAGGCACGTTCAGTGGCTGAGCTGCAACATCGTTTTGGGTTTTTTTTTTCTTTCCCTTTTTAACATATAATGTATTATTTGTTTCAGGGGTGCAGGTCTGTGATACATCAGTCTTACACAATTCACAGCTCTCACCACAACACATACCCTCCTCCATGTCCATCACCCAGCCACCCCATCCCTCCAGCAACCTTCAGTTTGTTTCCTGAGATTGAGAGTCTCTCATGGTTTGTCTCCCTCTCTGGTTTTGTCTTGTTTCATTTTTCCCTCCCTCCCCCTAGGATCCTCTGTCTTGTTTCTCAAATTCCTCATATCAGTGAGATCATATGATACTTGTCTCTCTCTGATTGACTTATTTTGCTTATAAGCTGCAACATCCTTAATAGGCTTATAAGCAATGTGGAAATTCACCCATTGGATAAAAGGCAGACTAAGCATGGGCTTAAGGCACCAACAAATGATTGTTTGCTTGCTTAATTAATTTATGTACAGTAGGCTCCATACACAATGTGGAGCTTGAACTCACAACTCAAGATCAAGAGTCCCACACTCTACCGACTGAGTCAGCCAGGCATCACGGTTCTGATACTTCCTAAAACTTTGAAGTGATCAAGGGAAATTCTTAATTTTGGTGGACTTCTTAATTTATTTTGAAGTTTAATATTGAATCCACACTGGGGCCCCATAACCATCTATTGTCCAGGGCCCTCATTTAGTCTCCCTGCAAGGCCCCTTGGGTCCATCCTTTGCCAGCCCCTCAGCCTCAGCCTCACCCAGGCCATTTGCCCCCCAGGCTCTCCAGGCTTCACAGAACAGCTCACCTGCGGAACCCCAGCTCCACTGCTGTGTGACAGGGAAAGTCCCTTAACTTCTGCATGCACCAGTTTTCTTGTTTGTTAAAAGAGGGGGTTGAAATGGTGTCTACCCTCTATGTGAGAGCATTAAAGCAATAATGCAGAGCACGCATGGCACACCGTAAGTGCGGAGTGGTGCCTGCATTACGCTCCCTGGGGTCGCAGCCAGCAGTTTCCTCTGCCCATTGACCTTTCCTGTCATCCCAGGCCCATTCCTTCCAGCCTTTCGAGTTCACTCTAGGTGTCACTTCCTCCCAGCTCAGCGCCTTAGCCATAAATGAATAAACGCAGCGAGAGAGCGTCCAGGAAGCGCAGAGTGTGCAGAAAGGGTCTGAGTCAATGGAGGGGTTTTCGTGTAGAGCCTTCTCTTGCAAGCCCTTGGGGACTCTGACAATTAAGATGCCCGAAGGGAGCTTCCCGGACGCTCCGGAAGGGCCCCAGAGCTCCCTGGCCCAGCTGGAACGGGTGTGCATCTCCCTTGCGCGGCTGGATTAGCACGGGGGCCGCAGGGCGCAGAGCGAGAGGTGACGATGCGGTTGCGGGATCATCGCGGAGCGTGGGGAGCCCGCCTGGGACGCGGGCTAGTTGCTCGCGGGAGCCAGGTAGATGGAAACCCGGAGCAAGAGACCGAGCAGTAGTCAGGGAAGGAGAAGTCGCCAACAGCGCGCGCAAGCGGACAGCCGGAGACGCTCAGGGTGGCCAGCGAGGAACTGCGGTGGCAGCGGCTGGCAGAGGAACGCGTCCCACTCTCCCGGCGCGACTGGCACCAACGGGGTCCCTCTACCTCTAGACCCCACTGAGGCCTTTCAGGTCCTGGAGCAACCCTCTGCGCACCAGGCGAGGCTGCCGGGTCACTGCGCTGGCGGGACGGCGCTCGAGGACACATCCCCCGGGAGCGCAGGTCCGCGATTTCCCCGGACGGGGCCGCCACCCTGGGAACCCGAGGACAAGCCCCCGCGCTCGCCCGACGGCGCCCCTAGCGGCTGGAAGAGGAGGCCAGCACGGCTGGACAGGGGACCCCTCACCGACCCGTCCAGCACCCGCGGCTCACATCTCTGGGAAGCCAGCACCCGGGACACCAACCGAGATCTATAGCCCCTTCCCTGGCGTCGGTTCTGCGGCTTTGGCCCCGCCCCGCGCCGCCATTGGTCGGGGCCGGAGGGGGCGGGGCCAGACGGCGGCGCGCGGTCCCCACGGGCGGCGGAGGCGGGGCGCGCGGCGCGGACGGCGGGTCCCACTGAAGAGGTTCCCGCGGGTGTGCGCCGCCCTCAGCGCCGACGGGAGCTCGCCAGTCGCCCCTGCCTCGGAAGCGGCCTGGGCAGCAGCCGACTGACAGCACAGCGGCCACAGACAGATTGGCCGCCAGTCCCCCGGCCCCGGAGGAGCGCCTACCGCGAGGCGGCGGAGGCCTCTTCGACGCCGCCGGGAGCCCAGCAGGTGCGGCGCGGGAGACCCACTGAGGTAGCGCCGCGGCCGCCGGCGAGCCCGACGGGAGCCGCCGACCCCAAGCCTCGCCCGCCGCTCACCGTCGGGGCGGCCCCGGCCCCATCTCGGCCGCGGAGCGGATGCGCACCGGCTGAGCGCCCGCCCAGCCCGCCATGGCCGCGCGCCCCGGGCCGCTGTGGCTCGTGGGTCTGGCGCTGTGCGCGCTGAGCGGCGGCAGCCCGGGCCCGCGCCCCCTGGCCGGCTGCCCTGCCCGCCGCCTGGGCCCGCGCGAGCGCCGCGACATGCAGCGCGAGATCCTGGCGGTGCTGGGGCTGCCGGGGCGGCCCCGGCCCCGCGCGCCGCCCACCGCCGCCCGGCTGCCCGCGTCGGCGCCGCTCTTCATGCTGGACCTGTACCACGCCATGGCCGACGACGACGACGAGGACGGCGGCCCCCCGGAGTGGCCCCCGGGCCGCGCCGACCTGGTCATGAGCTTCGTCAACATGGGTGAGTGCGGCCGCCGGCTGAGCGTCTGGAGCCCAGATGACCGCGCGGCCTCCGAGTGGACGCGCGGGTGCGGGCGGCAGGGGCGCGTGCACCGCCTTGGCCAGTGCGCGCTCCTGCGGGGGAACAGGGACCACTGGTCGTGGCCACGCCCCCACCGAGGGGTGAGAAGTGCCGAGCTCAGGGCCAAGTCCCAGGCGGGTGGGGGCATCGTGGGTTGGCAGACCTGGCGGAGGCGCGAATGTGAGTCCCAGGGATGTGCGCGTTTGTCCCGCTCCCGAACACACCCAAGGGTAAGAATCATCTCCTGTCGGGTGGACGGGACAGTGCCAGGAAGACAGTCTGGTCCCGGGGAGACAGATGAGTAAACAGGCCAGGATGCTGTCACAGTGATAAGGGTGGTACTGGGGAGAAGGACAAAGTTCAGTGTGGAAAGTCCCGGGCGCATCATCAAAGTGACCGGAGCTGAGAACCCAGATGTCCTGAGTGCACAGCTTCCTGTTCCCTGGCCAGAGCCCCAGCTTCTGCAGGTGAGGGTGTGGCTGCCAGGGCAGCAGGCGGAAGGAGTAGACTCTGAGCCCAGTGGGGCAGTCAGTGGTCTTGTCATCCCGGGCCTAGCACCTGGGACATGGCTGGCATGCAGTGAGTGTCCAGTACTGTGGAAGGACCCAGTAGGCCACTTGGACCCTCCTCGTTCTTCCACACAAAGCCCAGCCTTTCCTTTCTACAGTAATTTTTCTCCAAGTCGTGGACCCATTTGTGATTAGAGTACTCAAAGATGTGTCCCCATTACTAAATGCTCTTTTTATTTATTTATTTTAAAAGATTATTTATTTATTTATTTTCAGAGAGAGTAAGCACAGGCAGACAGAGTGGCAGGCAGAGGGAGAAGCAGGCTCCCTGCTGAGCAAGGAGCCCGACATGGGACTTGATCCCAGGACGCTGGGATCATGACCTGAGCGGAAGGCAGCCGCTTAACCAACTGAGCCACCCAGGTGTCCCACTAAATGCTCTTTAATCTGCAGTCGTGAATGTCCCCTATCTGCTTTGCCTCCTGTCTGTGGCCATTGAGGGCCAGGGTTCTGGGCTGGAGCAGACACCAGACTGGATGTGGCATTGAAGGACTGCAGCTCAGGCTGAGGTGGGGATAGGACCCTTGCCAAGGCCACCAACATCCCTTCACGTACAGCGTCACGCTTACCCCTCCGCACAACCCTGGGAACAGACGTGGTATTCATTCCCATCTCCCAGATGAGGACAGTGAGGCTCAGAGAGGCAATGTCATGCCCAGGACAGCACAGCCTCTCCGTGGCCCAGTCAGGACAGGCCCAGGTTGTTTGGCCCTACATCTGGTCCTCAAGGAGATGCTATTTCTACTCTCAGGAAGGCAGGCTTTCAGGGTGGAGAGAGCTTCCAGAGGGGTTTAGGCAGGGAAACGCAGGGGATGGAGCAGCAGCAGCAGGTTTTGTGGGGTTTTCAGCCATTTGCTTCCTCTATGAGGGCAGGCAGAGTGGACAGCCAAGGAGACCTCTGTCCACCACACCCCAGAGCTGGTGGGTGGCTGAGGTGGGGAGTGAGCAGCAGGAAGTGGCTGTTAACCTCTGCTGAGAGCCGGGTGCCAGGCATAGGACTTGATCAGTGGGTTCTGAATGCCACCTTCTTGGCTAAGGGCAGGGGTAGGGGACTCAGGACGAAAGAGACCATGTGTGGAACTGAGGCTAGAGCCCTGTCCACAGGACAAGCTGACCTGGGGCTCAGAACCAAGAAGGGTTGTGGATACAGTCATCCTGAGAATGTCCCTAAGGGCAACATCCATTAGAGTGAGTCACTGCCCAGCCAGTGTCCTGCTTCCCCAGCATCCCCTGGGTGAAGGCGTGCACAGCCTTGGTGGGAGCTCCTACTGCGAGTCAAGCAGCACCCTTAGCTCAGACAAATCTGATTTCTCTCCTGCCTCTGCCGTGTGACCTCAGGCAAGCCCCTTGCCCTCTTGGAGCCACAGATCCCTCCTTGTAAGATGGGGCTCGCTGAGATCAGTACCTCATCAGGGGTATTGTGGGATGGGTTGATAGATGGGAGGAGCAGAAAATCAGCCCTCTGGTAGGTGCACCTGGACTGGTCCCTGTTGCCCCAGGTTCCTGCCAGCTGCTGCCCAGCCCTGGTTGGGTGTGTTGGGAATGTCCCACACTTCTCATTGCAACCCAGAAACAGATTTTAAAAGCCAACCAAAAGGTGCCTGTACCTATTTTTAGAATAAAAACGAGCACCTGAAGAGCCTTTGTTGCACCCATCTAGCAACACGTAAGCTGTTTTACCAGCCCCCTTTGCATGGGCTCAGAGAGGTTAAATGGCCGGCCCAGGGCCACACAGCTCATCCGTGGCATCATCCAGGGCCTGTCGATTCCTGATGCCAGCTTCTTCCCACGCTGTCTGTGTGTGTTTCATTAAGATCTAAGGCCTCTGACGCTGTGGGATTAACAAGCAGATCTTTGTTTGGTGGAAGCCCAGTCTGTGGGCGGGCCCAGCCAGCTGTCAGAGGGCCTCTTTATTTTGATGTACTAATTGCACTAGTAGAACTCTTGCAGTGTGAGTGGTTTAACTGGTAATTACCTAGGCTGTAGGGTGAGGGGGTTAGACACCTAGCTGGAGTCTTTGCTTCTTTGGAGGCCCAGGCCCCAGGTCCTTGGACTACCACAGAGCCTGGGCAGAGTCACGACGGTATCCACGCCCACACCTGGGCTCCTGTACCTGCACCTCCAGCTCCACCTCTCCTACTGGCCTCATCTGCTCCTGAGAAGCCAGACCCAGTGCCTGGTAAGCCCCTGACCATCCACTGCAGCCTGTGGGACCAGAGACCTCGGGCCTGTCACAGGACTCTGGCCCACGGGTCAGGTGTCTGTGCCCAGGCAGATGCTTTAGAACACCCGTGTCATGGCTGACAGCGTCTCTGGAGAGAGGCCAGGGCTGTGGTCAGAGCTGGGGCCCCTGCCTGGCCTGTCCATCTCAGACTGTACACTCTTGGCTCCCCTTGGTCAGGACATACTGATGGGGGCTGATGCTCATGTGGAGCTGATGAGGTCTGTCCTGAGTGTCTCCTGTGCTCATGGAGAGGAGAGCCCTGAGTTGGGAGGCAACATTCACATTCTTACACTGCCTGGACCCACCACTGATTCCTTCCTGTCCAGAGTCACCTCCCTTCCTTCCCTGGGCCTCTGCTTTCTCATATAGTGTGCAGCGATGGTGTCAGGAAGCGAGGGGCCTCCCAGCCCTGACCCCGTGGCCCTGTGCTGGAGACAGCTCCTCACTGCACCACCCCATCCCCTGGGCTGGAGGGTGGGTCTGACCCGCTGTACCTTAGGCACCTGGGGCTGGCCCTGTGGCTGGTGAGGGAGGAATGAGGAGGGAAGGACTGACTCTGTGTGTTCCTCCTGGTCCTTCTCCACCTTGAGTCAGAGGAGTAGCAGATGCCGAGTTCCAGGTTGAGAAACTGAGGCACAAACAGCCCTGCAGGCAGAGGTCTAGCCAGAAATGCATGGAGCCGTCTTCACTGTTTTCCCAGCCCTTCTCTGAGCAGACTTACTCCCGTGCCTTGGGCAGCCGAGGACTGGGGTGTTGACCTGAGGTGTTAGATTTGGGGGCAGCAGGGCTGAGTGGAAATGAGGAATCTGGCCCACGTCCTCCTCAGCCCTGTGACCTTGAAGGGGCAATGCTTAGTCTCCATGACCCCAGGGTCACTTTCTTTGGTTCTTTACTAGGGAATTCTTTCATTTTTCATGAATTTACTCAACAAATAGTCGTGTGATAACTGCTCTGTGCCAGGTAGAGTTCTGGTTACTGGGATGTGACAGTGGGCCTAACCAAGTCTAGCCCTCATGGACCTGGCCTTCGCTGGGGGCGGGGTGTGTGTGTGTGCAAATAATAAGCGCATAAGCCGCAGAGATGGTTGTCAAATGGTGTATACAGTGACCCCCCCCCCCAATCTGGAAACCAGGAGCCAAGGGACAAGGGGAGGGCAGAGGAGACCTGATGGGGGTTCTGACCTTGGACTCAGGCAGAGTCTGCATCTCGATGCCACCGCCTGCTGTGAGTGTGATCTGGATCTTCTAGTCCACCTCCAGGAACCTCAGTTCTTCCTCTGTAAAATGGAGGCACTGAGGGTACCCACCCACTCGAGCTGTTCTGGGAGCATGTGAGATGATGCCTGGTGAGGACCTCATGCCCAGAACCTCCAGGTCTGTACCTTTGTTTGCATCACAATTACAGTCACATCTATGTTTTGAAAAGAGGAGAGTGAAGCTCAGAGAAGGTAGGTGACTTTCTCAAGGCCACTCAGCAAGTCCGCTCCCTGTCTCCTCTGCTCTTCTCCTGTATAGAAGCCACCTCTTCACCCCTGTGGGGCCCTGGCCCATCATTAGGTGCATTAAGTGTGGCAGAATTGGACTGTCTGGAATGTAGGTTGTAAACTAGACTCTTATTTTAAAAATATCTTCATTTGGGGGTTTTATAGAATTAATGAATGTTCACTCTAAAAAATTCATACCATATGGATTAATTGTAGAATTTCATTATAGAAAATCAGACCATATGTTCAGAAACATAAAATATGGAAGCCCCTTGCAGTCCTCTCTCCACTTCAGAGAAAACCAGCATTTTAATCCTTTGCTGTAGTCTCCCCAACCAGCCCTGACATTTTATCAATACAGATAATAATATTTTATTATTTTTTATAAAATGGGATATAAATGCCTACTGTCTTGCTACTTCATCTGTCATTTAACAATAAATCCTTTGTCCATCTTGAAAGCTGTAAATGTGACCATATGCCCAAAGGTGGCATCTCTTATTAAAAATTAACTTAGCTTTATTGATGTGTAATTGACATATACAATTATAAGATATCCAAAGTATACTATGTGGTGACTTGTTACACAGAGGCATTGTCACAGGATTCACCATAGCTAGTTAATCACCACATCGGTCACCTCACAGATTTCAATTACACACTATTGTGTCATCAGCTCTAGTCCTTATATTTTACATTAGGTTCTCAGAGCTTATTCATCCTTTAAAAAATATTTTAATTTTTTTACGAACATATAATGTATTATTAGCCCCAGGGGTATAAGACCTTATTCATCTTACAGCTGAACGTTTGTACCCTTTAAATCTCTCCAATATCCCCCACCCCTGTGCCCCTGGCAACTACTTTCTACTCTCTATCTCTATGATTCTGACTTTTTTTTCCAAAGATTTCACTTAGCATTGCATGATTTCACCATGCAGTATTTGTCTTCTCTGTCTGGCTTATTTCACTTTGCAAAATGCCCTCAAAGTCCAGCGCATGTTGTCACAAATGACAGGATTGCCTTCTTTTTCATGACTGAATGATACTCCGTCGTATGTACACACCACATCTTTTTTGTCCATTTACCTGTTGATGCACACTTAGGTTGTTTCTATATCGCGGCTGTTGTGAATAATGTGCAGTGAACATGGGAGTGCCGAGATCACTTCGGGATCCTGTTTCCATTTCCTTTGGATCTATTCTCTGAAGTATGCTTGCTGGATCATATGGTAGTTCTGTTTTCAGTTTTTCAAGGAACCTCCGTAATGATTTCCACAGTGGCTGCACCAGTTTACATTCTTACCAACAGTGAACAAGTGTTCCCTTTTCTCCACATCCTTACCAACACTTGTTATTTCTTGTCTTCTTGAGGATAGCCATTGTAACAGGTGTGAGGTGTAGCTTATTGTGGTTTTGATTTGCATTTCTCTGATGCTGAGTGATGTCGAGCACCTTTTCATGTGTCTGTTGGCCATCTGTATGTCTTCTTTGGAAGAATGTCTATTCAGTTCCTCTGCCCATTTTTAAAGATTTTCTAAAAATGTATTTATTTGGCAGAGAGAGAGTGAGAGAGAGCACAAGCAAAGGGAGAGGCAGGAAGAGGGAGAGGTAGAAACAGGCTCCCCGCTGAGCAGGGAGCCCGATCTAGGGCTTGATCCCAGGACCCTGGGATCATGACCTGAGCCAAAGGCAGACACTTAACCAACTGAGCCACCCAGGTGCCCCTCTCTGCCCATTTTTAATTGGATTATTATTATTATTATTATTGCTATTGAGTTGTATGCTATTGAGTTCCTTATCTATTTTGGATATTAGTTCCTTATCAGATATGTGGTTTGCAAATATTGTCTTTCATTTCACAGATCACTTTCCAAGAGTTGAAGGTGGTTCCCTTTTCTCTAAAACCCTATCCGTCCACCAGGATGGTGTCTCCTGTGAATCCCTGATAACTGCCTCCTTCCCCACCTCCATCTCCTCAGTGTTTTCTTACCCTCCTGGGGTAAATGTGTACTACCACCTCCTGTAGGCAGGGGAGGAAATGGAGTCTCAAGGACAATAAGTGACTAACCCAGTTCCTGGGTACCCAGGTCCACAGGGGCGGATGTGAAAAATGGATCACAGCAGTGAGGAGGCTCGGCTCTGCCACTGGGAGGCCAGAGGGGTGGGCTACTTTGGAGGAGGACATGCCTGGTTTCAATCCTGGGTCTGCCACTTGAGAGCTGTGAGATGTTGCAGAAGTTACTAAGAGCCTCCATATCTGTTTCCTCACCTTTAACATCGGGATAATGTACCTATATCCTGGTGCAACACTTAAATAGGTTAAGGCATTTAAACCCTTAGCAAGTGCCTGGCAGTGCTCAGTAAGAGCGGCCAGCAATCCTTGGGAAGGGCCTGCCCTGTTTATCTACACCCTCCCCTGAGCCCAACCATCCCCTTAGGGACCTGCAGCTGAGTGGGTTTCAGGATCCATTTCAGGATCAGGCTGCCTGGGTTCAGATTCCCATTCTGCCACTTGCCGTTTGTAGTGGCTGCTGCGGTATTTGCCCTGTCTTCTCTTTAGGAGGGAGCTGCCTGGAGGGTGGGCTTCTGACCGGCGAGTCCTCCTCTAGGCACTAAGCGGCCAGGTGCACAGGAGCTGCTTACCCAAGGTCAGCTACCCTCCTGGGCAGCACCCCACATTTAATGGTTGGTTTATGGGGGTGTAAATGTCCAGCCCCCTCGTCTCAAGGAGGACTGCTCCGAATGGCCCCTAGCCCCAGAGCTCCCTGTGCAGGAGGAATGGGCTGAGGCCTTTGTGGGTCTGTATCACTGTTGAGCTGAGCTCAGTCCTGCTGCCTCCATTCCTTACAGAGAGTACTCTCCACCAAACCTCCTGACTCAGGGACTCTTTCCAGGAAACCTGACCTAAGATAATGTTTATATGATTTTTGTGTAAATTATTTAATGCTCTGTGCCTCGGTTTCCTCTTCTATAAAATGGGAGAGGTAATAGTTCCTGTGTCATAGGATTGCTGTGTTAAATGAAATAATCTGTGCCAAGTGCTGAAACAGTGCCTGGTAAATACTCAATAAATGTTAGCTTTACCTGTTTTTAGCCCAAGGCCAGCTAGTTAGTAACAAGACCAGAAGTAAAAGCCGGTTATTTCCTTTAGCTGCTGGCTCTGTGCTCTAAGCAGCAGCCATTTATTCTGAACAGCCAAGGGCTCTGAATACAGTGAGTTCTGGAGAAGCTGAAGGCTGCAAGACCTGGGTATGGAGAATGTTGGGTTGTTTGGTCTATGGCCATTCCTTAATGAACACTACTAGGAACTCACTGTGTGCCATTCCCCTTCCTGGTTATCTTGGGGCCTATTCCAAAGTACAGCCCCAGCCCAAGGTCTGCTCGTTATAGCTATAAATTATGGCAAAATGGGAGGAATGACCATTCATGCACTCAGCAAACAGGAGCAGAATGGTTCAGCACAGCAGAAGACAGACCAGGTCTTCTTCTCATTTTGTGGGAGACAAACAAGGCCAGAAGAAGAGGAGGAAGATTCTCCTGGCTGGAGGACAGAGAAAGCTCAGCAGGAGGTAACATTTGTGCTGGACCTTGAAGAAGAGTAGCATTTAGTCAGAAGGGGGTGGGAGGAGAAGGTATTCAGGTGGAGCAGGGGCATGAAGGTAAAAAGCTCTCAGCATGTTTTAGAACTCAGTTCCTCTAGTGAAAATCCACTCAAGACAATTTCTCTGCTTAGGTTCCCTCTGTGTGTCCCTTCATGCCAGCATTCAAGTTCCTCGAGTCTCATACTCTGTGTCCAGTGTTCTAGTTCAGCTTAACCACATGGTGTTCCCTTGATATGTCCCCAGTGTGCTGAGGCTTTGAATGAGGGGAAAATACAAACTTTGGAGTCAGATACACCTAGACTCTCATCTCACTTTGGGTGCTCCTGTGAACCCATGCAAATCAGTTACCTTCCCTGACCATCCATGTTCTCATCTATAAAACTGGGCGAATAATGCCTCTTTCACTGAGTTCTTATGTCCTCTGGCCTGGTTCTCAGGGATCCTTTCTCCTGGTGTTCATGCCCTTGTGCAGGTCCCTGCCACACGGTGCCAGCACTGGTCTGGCATGACATGGTGATGATATGTCACTTCTGAGACTAGGTATAAAAGACTACAGCTTCCATCTTGGGTCCAACACTCTGCCACTTCCCGCACCCCCACCAGATTGCTGATTCTGGGGGAAGTCATGCTGTGAATGCCGTGAGCAACCCCAGGGAGAGGTGGACACAGTGAGGAACAGAAGCCTGCCACCAGCAGCCACATGAGTGAGCTTAGTAGATTAGTTCGTCCCAGCCAGGAAGGACCCTGAGCCGGACCCACCCGGCTAAGTGCCTAGATTCCTGACCCTCAGAAATATGTGGAATAATAAATGTTTCTTGTTCTAAGCTGCTACATTTGGGTTACTATGTTACACAGAAACAGGTGACTGAGAGAGTTAAGTAAGCATTAACAGAAGTGGTGTGTGTAACATGCCCAGTATGACGCCTGACACAGTTGGGTGCTTAAAAAATGGGGGCTGGCACATTATTTCCCAACCCTGTGCCTTTGCCTCAAATACTGTCTTACATTTCTGCTTGTCAGAAGTCTCCCACCACTCTCAAATCTGTTTTCTTTCTTTTTTTTTTTTTTAAAGATTTTATTTATTTATTTGACAGAGAGAGAGGGAGAGAGAGCAAGCAAGCACAGGCAGACAGAGTGGCAGGCAGAGACAGAGGGAGAAGCAGGCTCCCTGCCGAGCAAGGAGCCCGATGTGGGACTTGAACCCAGGACGCTGGGATCATGACCTGAGCCGAAGGCAGCCGCTTAACCAACTGAGCCTAGGAAAGTGTCACTGACCCTTCTTCCCACAGCACCCTCCGTGATTAGAGCCCTGATCCTCCATCCTATGTATTTCTCTTAGGATTTGAGTCACTTTCTGCCAGCCTCATTCAGAGCCATGTCTTGCCTCTTTCTCCTGCTCCCCGAGAAACCATGAACAACCTGAGAACAGGGGCCAAATCTGACTCTTCATGACATCCCCCCTCCCACCGTGCACCCCAGCCCCTGTGTGGCAGGTGCATGGTGATCGGCAAGGTGAAGGGAGGAAGAACACAGTGGGAAGCAGGAGCTGAGAGCAAGGGCAGGAGCCTGGGCCCCATCTGCTGGGGCAGAGCAGGACCCGCCCTCCCTGTCTTTGTGGAGGCCAACCATGGGTGCAGCATCTCCCTAAACGCTTCCCTGGGACCTCCAGTCCTCCCAGGGCCCTGCCTGGAGGAAGGTGGCTTCAGCAGGCATTCTCAGGAGACTGGGGTGCTCCCTTTGACAGCAGAACCTCATTGACAGGTGACCCTCCCATCCTAATTTCGCCACCTAGACTAGGGAATCTGGTACCATGCATTTCAAATCGTCTTAAGTCTGAAAGAATGTGCCCACCCCTGCCCACTGATGGGCACTGGGACCCAGGACAGGGAGGTACACCCACTCCACCTCCTCATGGGAACCCATTCCCCACAGGAGAAAGGGATGTGTCACTGTGACCACATCTTTGTGGGAAACTCCCACAGTTCAGTTCTTTCCCCGGAATTGCACTGGGGAATCGTATCCTTGCTCAATCTCCTTGGATCTATTTTTGGCCTTGACCGACTTGATGTGGTGGAGTGTGCGGGTGTTCCCTTTTAATTTGGGGACTAAAGCCGTCTGAGGCTTGGACTGGCAATCATGAGTGCAGAGCCATTTATGGAAGCAGCTCTTGAAAAAAGTTGGTAATGAAAGCTGACTAAAAATACCTTAGAAATGAAGCCTCCTTGGCCTCCTCTGGGCAGCACTGAGATTTCTGGGGGGGAGGGAGAAGTCCTTCAGACGCAGAATTGGCAGGTGATCAGTTCTGCAGCTCCTCCCTGGGCCCGCACCAGGCACAGAGAGCTGGGTCTTGCTTTAGGTCTAAAGGGCCCCTCAGCCTTGTCACTAGCAGGACTAGCCGGACGGGACCAGTGCTCTGCCTCTGGGACCTTCGGGAGCCTGCCCTCCACCTCAGCAGCCTGGCCGTGGGAGGGGGGCCAGTCCCGCAGCAAAGTGAAAATGTGAGTGGCTTCTGATGGAGAGCCGCTGTGCTGTGGAAGCCATTCCTGGACCAGCAGCTGCCCCACTGTCCTGCGGAGCTTGGGAAGAACCTGCAGACACATGCCCTCTCTGGGCCCCTGAACAAAGGGAGCTCAATGACAGTCCACTGAGAGCCTCCCGTTTCTGCCCCACATGGTACAGTCCTGCCCTTAATTGCTCACCAGAGATGGGGACTCCTGGGACAGGGGAAAGGGAGAGGCCAGCAGGCTGATCTGTGTGAGGTCAGAGGAGGATGAGGGGCCTTGAAAGCTGGATTTAGAGGAAAAGCAGCCTTTAGCCAGAGTGGAATGGGGGCAACTCAGGAGAGGGCGCTTTGGGGAGGGCCTTCAGGGGAGGGAAGAGGTATCTGTAGCCAGAAGGCCCAGGAGGCCATGAGGTTGGGCCGGGCCAGCTCTGGAGGGTGGAGGTGGGGGAGGGGGGCAGAGCCAGACCTTGGGCTCCTCCTGGGGACCCTGTGGGGTTTGGGAAGTGTTTGAGGGCAGACAGGTCAGGCGATTCTATTTTCTTAACAGCCACTCTAGGTGGCTTACTTTTGGTCAGAAGCAAGACAGATTTAGGTTCTGAGTGACTCTTAATTTTGTCCAGGGCACAAAAATAGCCAAAGCTTTTGTTGGTATAGGACTGGTGGACTCAGGGTATGGCATCTGGAGAGCTAGCCCGCAAGTGGTGCAAGGCCTCAGACGCAGAAACGTAGAATGTGGATGGCGGTCACAGAGGGTGGAGGCCATCTCGTCCCCATAGTGGGCCTTTCCCAAATGTGGGATCTGGAGGTTGGTTTATCAGAGACTGAAGAAGGCTGAGAGTCCTAACAGCACACGTTGATGATTCATAATTACTTCTTGTTCCGGAAGCCACATTATGGTGATTCAGAAAGTAAATTCGTTTGCTCTTTCCCCAGACAGAAGCTAGTTCAGTGTTTGATCGTTTTGGGCGGCTTTTATAATTATGTAGAAAATAAACATTTAGAAGTGCCTGTTGAGCCAGGTGTAGCTTTGTCTGTTCCCTAGGCCCACTGAATACTTTGTGTGGGGCCCTTGATATCTCGCCAATATATCTTGGGGTTGTTGTGTTAAAGAGTAAATTCGTATGTAATTTTGCCAGGGTACTACAAAAGGATATTGCCAAATTGCTCTCTAATACATTCCTACCAGTGGGAGATGTTCTTGTCTGCTCTCACCTACTTCTGTGGGAGAATGTTCTTGTCTGCTCTCACCTACTTCTGTGGGAGAATGTTCTTGTCTGCTCTCACCTACTTCAAAGGCCACACTGAGCACCCTATAAAGTATCCTCTTCATTTCCGCATTACTGTTGACCCCATAACCCTCCATATTCCATTCAACAATGTAAATGGCATCCCTTGTCTTACTTGTTTTGTTGTTGGAAGCGTTCATATTGTGTCTCCCCCATTAGACCATAAACTCCATCAAAACAGAGACCTGACTTACCCACTGTACTCCCAGTGCTCAGGTGGTCTCTACCTTACCATAGTAAGAACCTAATACATTTGTTTATAAATTGAACTTGATAAACCAATAAAAATTAAATGAGCAAAGTGATACATTTATTTAGAAAAAGATCACTCCAAATCTCCCCTTCTTCTCCTTCCCATGGCTTTGAAATTTCTGACATGGCCTCTTGAAGGCATCACATCTTGGCACAAGTAGGGAGATTGCAAGTCAGCCTCCTCAGAATTCATGTTGAATGGCTACTTCTCCCAGTCCATTCCTGACTGTTTACAAAGCCATGGCCCTGTGAGGAAAGCTGGACTGCACCCTTACTTCCCGTTCATGGAGGAGATGAGGCTCTGGCCTGACCACTGCCACAGTTCCCTGTGCTGCCCTGAGCTGCCTCTTTGGCTAAAGTAGGCTTGGCCTGCACTTGGTTAACAAAGGGACATAGAGGTGCCAGAAAATGATTTCCCAGAACATCAGCTTTTAGAAAATCTTTATCCTAACTCAGAGCAACAGACACTGAAAAGGAGGCAGATCTTTAGGTTACCTCTTCCCATTCTCCCAACTGACTGTCAGATGAAGGATCTTTCTTTACCTAGTCCCACACTGCAGGAAATGTCACTAATTTCTGATGAAAAGCATCACTTTCTGCACAATGTCCTGGCTTCTGATGCTTTTCTGGAACAGCCAGGGCCGGCAGTTTCCTGTGCTGAGCTGCTCAGTGGTTCATGGATTTCACAAACGCACAGGGTGGAAGTTTGGAACTGGGTTCAGTTCAGGTGCACAGGGCTCCCCTGACCCTGCACCCACAGGCCCCCAGGTTAGCAAAGGGTGGAGGCGCCAGAGCGTGGTCCTCTCATGGAGCTGGCAGGTTCGTGGGTTGTCCCCTCAGCCCCCAGATCCGACAGGAAATCAGCCAGAGGCCTGCAGACTGAGATTGCCTGCAGCCCTACCCGCGCATCAGCCCCACCACCTTGGGAGCAGATCTGTGTTCACGGATCTGGGTTTGAGGCTCTGCGAGGATTCAGGTGAAGAGTGGGACAGAGCCACCCTCCTTCCTGCTCTAGGCCATACCCTGTCACAACCAGCAGCCTCGACCTGGGGCGTCCTGCACATCCAGGATTCTTACACAGCCACGGAACAGAGGTGGTCTGTGAGGCCCCTGAATCCACAGAAATTGTCACCAAAGCTGTGCATGTGGGAGTGTCCATAGAGAGGAGGGGATGCATGTGGCAGTATTCATGGCCCACATCCCCAGGTGCGGGACCAGAGCCCTGCAGTCCTCGCTCTCCGCGTGTGTGGGAGGACATGGGTCCATCCCAGGGTCACTGCCCCTGAAGCAGCCTGGCTCCCAGCTGCGCATGTGACGTGTGTTTGCCAACCTGGTGGAGCCTGGCCCTTGTCTTTCTTCACCACTGCAGTCTGAGGAGGAAAAGCCCACCTTGTCCCGTCACCGTGTGTGTCCACCAGCTCCGCCCAGCCCAGCTGTTGGCCTGTCCCTCGATGGATCCAGTCCCCACCGCGAGGACAGGAAGCGCTCCCCACATCCGCCTCCACCCCAGCCTGGTGACTTGTGGTCATGGACCCCAGTAGCCAGAGAGAGAGTTTTTAAAAAGCCTCACAGACGTGTCATTAAAATCTCAGTGTTGGGTTTTGGGGAAGGTGCTGGGTGGTTCCCGCCCCTGCTTTCCGGAACACAGATTTGTGGCGTTTGACAGTGACAGGAGACTAAAGTACTAAATATACTGTCCTGGGCATTTCCAGGCAGTGGGGGATGTGGGATTGACTCGCCACCCCAGCCTCCAGCCCAGACAGACCAGCCCCGCCTCGGCTCCCCTCCAGCCTGTGCATCCCCTTCCCCTCTGTGCCTATCTTCCACCCCCGCTTCAAACCACGTTGCATCCCTGCTGCCCAGAACCCTGAACCCCTCTGGCCAGATGCACAGCTGGCGCTCCCAGGCCGGAATTCCAGCCCTCCAGAGTCAGACCACAGCCAGACTCGGGGCTGGTCCCCCACAGCACTGACCTGTGGACACCCCTGCCCTGCACACCTGTGCCTCCGAGGTCCCCTCTGCCTAGACAGCTTCCCTGCCACCTTCTCCGCCCCACAGGACTCCGTCCCATCCTTCAAGGCCAGTTCAGGTGGCACCTCCCCTGGGAAGCCTGCTCAGATCCCACCCCATCATGGGACCGTCCAGCTTCCCTGGGACCTGACTAGGTGTCACCAGGCGCTGTCACTCCTACTTTGCTCCTTCTTGTTCCTTTCCAGGTCTCCCTCTGACCCTCCTTCTTCCCTCACATTGTCACCAAACAGGAACTGCCATCCTTTGTCTTTTGCTGTGTTTGTGGCTGTTATTTTCCCTGCCCGTGCTATCTATTCCTCAGCCCTAGACCTTTCTTCAGGCTGGGTCATTCTTCTGCAGTGTCCTCCCTTGACATGGGGCACTTCCACTCTCAGCCTCGAGGCCCAGCTGCAGGGTCAGCTGCAAACACTCCCTGTCCCCCAGGCTCCTGTGCACACACCAGCAGACTCTGCTCAGTCCCGGCCTCAAAAACACACTCAGCTCTGTCCCTGCCCACCCCGTGGCCTGTTTCTGCTTTGGGTCTGATGTCAGTCTTCCCAGAGGAGGGACCTGCCCTCAGGTCCCATCCTTGGGTCCCAGAGCCAGCAGGGATGGGTGGGGCAGGCTGAGTTTGGGGCTTGGGGGTCAGAAGCGGAGGCTGCTCTTGCTGGCACCATGGTGTGCTGGACCCTGTGCTGGACAGGGCATGGCCCATCGTGCCCTCCAGCGCATGGCCCATCGTGCCCTCCAGCACCAGGAGGCAGAGCTTGGGAGCAAGCCCCTTTGCAGAGGAGGGGGCCGTCCCCACCCAGGCTGCCCGGGGACCCATCTCTCCACCCCCCCAGCTCTGTCCAGATAACAAGTGACTGATGGCCCCACTCTGTCTCACAGTGGAACGTGACCGCACCCTGGGCTACCAGGAGCCCCACTGGAAGGAGTTCCGCTTCGACCTGACCCAGATCCCTGAGGGCGAGGCGGTCACAGCTGCTGAGTTCCGGATTTACAAGCTGGCCAGCGCCCACCTGCTCAACAGGACCCTGCACATCAGCATGTTCCAGGTGGTCAGGGAGCAGTCCAACAGGTGCCTGCCCTCACCCTGCCTCCCGACGAAGCCTGGCCGGGGAGGGGACACTTCCCAGAGGACAGAAGGGGAGCTCCCTGGGGCGTACACCCTCAGAGGCGGAAGGATATTTGGCCAAGTTCTGGTGTCACTGTGGAGAGAGGCCCAGCATTAGTCCTGCTTCACATCCCTACCCTGCTGTCCCGGCTGTGGCACCATGGGCAGGTCACTGAGCTCCATAGCCTCGGTTTCCACACCCCTGCTGGGCCCAGTAGCATTTCATGCACTGCATACA
>RCUC01148029.1:0-20069 GCA_003697995.1 Taxidea taxus jeffersonii
GGAGTCATAGACAATATTCTAATAAATATCATTTTACAAAATCTTTGTATATTTAATTGTTTTATTAGGATAGCGTCCTTGAAGTAGAATCATGATGGATACAGTAGGCAAGATAAAAGATACAGACTCTTTGATGGTCCATGACATTTACTGACAAAGTATTTTCTAGAAGTGTTGCATAAATACAAGCTTTTGCTAGTTTTTCATGAGTATATATCTCATTCTGACCTAGAGCATTGTTGCTTTAATTCATCGTTAATGTAATTACATTCCTTTAATACACATACCAATTATTAGTGATATTAATCATGAAAAAAACCTGATTTATAACTTCTTGCTTTAGCAGCGTTGATAGAAAAGTGGCATCCTCTATGCCATTACTTCGTTGAATTCCAGGGATTAGAATACAAATTTACCAATTTAAAAAAGGCAAAAGAATGTTTTTTATTTCTGATGAAACAGAAGAGCGATGGAAATTTCCAAGGATAAACAAATGTAACATTTTTAAACATGTACTGTATATTCTTATCACCATTTGGGGATTCTGTAACCTGGGAAACTGAATCTCAGAAAATTTAAGTGAGGTTTTCAGGATTTTTCATTTGCAAAGTAGTGCTGATATGATTAAACATCAGTTTTAACTACACATTCTATTTTCTTTGGATTATATGATTTTAAAAAATGGTTTACTCTTATTTCCAAGGTCGGAAGAGGGATGTGGGATTGAGCGAGGGCACTGCTTTCTCAAAGAACCACCGTCTTAGAAATTATGTGTTGAAATTAAGTGTTAAATAGTGTCATGAAATAATTTAATGAATAAAAAAATAGATGTTTGCCAAAAAAATATAAATCTTACAAAAAAGTCATGAGACAAAAACAAATATGTTTTAAATTCTGTTGAGCCACAATGGCTCTAAATTAATTAAGACAGTCAAGGAACTTAAGCATTGTTTTATCTCAATCCAAGAAACTAAGTATTTTGTTTCTAGGTTCACTTCTTCTTACAATATAAGATGCCACATCACAGAGTCCTTACTTTTATCACATAAACTTTGATGTTTGATGTTCATAAGCCACAATAAAAGTAGATGAAATTGTTATTTTTAAGTGTAGAGAAGAGTTTAAGTTTCAAAGTAGCAAATACAATAATGTAGAACTCTAGTACTGACTCAAGCATTCCATTTTAAGAAGAAAAACAGCTTTTTATTCAAATATAATATATTTAAAATATTTATTTGTGGGATGCCTGGGTGGCTCAGTTGGTTAAGCGGCTGCCTTCGGCTCAGGTCATGATCCCAGCGTCCTGGGATGGAGTCCCACATCGGGCTCCTTGCTCGGCAGGGAACCTGCTTCTCCCTCTGCCTCTGCCTGCCACTCTGCCTGTGCTTGCTCCTGCTCTCTCTCTCTATCTGACAAATAAATAAATAAAATCTTAAAAAAAATTAAATAAAATATTTATTTGTAATCACATATTTGTGAAGAGAGTAATAAAAATTACATTTTACCATTTATCATTGCATCTTTTGAGATCATAAATATGTATATATGTGTGTGTTTAGATTATAGATTGAGATATATTTCAACATGTTTATAAGTCTCTGCATAAAAATGGAAAAATAATCAAATAGACACAAATATGTAGATAAAAGGCTTATGTTCTCTATTATATGTATACTTAATTGCAGATGGTGTCTATGCTATATAAGCAATGTACATATTATACATATGTACACATACATATACAGATGGTGTCTATGCTAATAAGCAAGTGCATATTATACATAACTATGTATTCTTTGTCAGTGTATGAAAGTTACTTTTCCCTTTAAAAACAATAAATTGTACATTTTGTTTGGAATAAGGTTATCTTTGAACTTCTAAAAAGAATCTTAGAAAAAAAGTAGGACAAGGACCCAATAAAAAATTATAACATTAGGTAACTTTCCCAAAGTAACAAAGGATAAATACAGGAACAAATTAACAAAAAGGACCAATATCCTTTATGTTGAACAAAATATAGATGGCTATTTTTTCCCGCTATTTCTATATTTTTATCATTTGTTGCCTATGACAGGAGAGGAATGTGGAAACCACTTTCAAAACCAAAAGTAAATTACATATGTAAAAGTAAATAAGTGTTTACTTAAATGCATAGTATTATGTATTTCCCTCTTAAAATAAGTGTTCACAATTTTTTGTTTTGGAATGAAATTAGCTCTGACTAGGAAAAAAAAGATTAGAAGTGAGTGTGAAAATAAGTACACGGAGACCCCCAAATGTTTGCATTATTTATAAAATCTCCATCGATCATACCTGTCATAAAACATTTTAATCAATAATTCATTGAAGGTCAGGACCCTTCTCTGTTTGGTGCTGCTAACAGGGGCGGCAAATGCTTTCTGGTCCCAGCAAAGGTGATTTTTGTCATGATGAGCTGTGGTTACTGATTCTGGACTGCTTCTGCCCTGAAGATCTATAAATTAGCCAACTCTGACATACCTGCTTAGGAAATCACTAAAGTGCAAGTCCACTACTAGATATGACCTTTTGCCATATTTTCTAAAACCGAACTAAGTCACAAAATACCGATGTTAACACTCAGAAACATACATCGTGTGTACGTGGTAAGCTAGGAATAAAAAAAAGGTCAAATTCGATCAAAGGGAAAGTTGCATTTTCTTTTTCTTTAGCCAAAATGTCATATGAACATTTCCAAAATTAGTACATTCTCCTAGCTTCCTTGGCTGGCTTTAGCCTCAAGGTCATGAAAGTATTAAAACAGAGACTAAAGAATCCGAAAGAAGCACTAAAATTTAAGCATGTGTACATTAAGAAAAAGAATGCGATCTGTGTAATTAACACGTCACCTCCTGGAGGGCCAGGTGTTCCTTAGAACTTATGAAGTAAGTATTGATCCATCTGAACTTCATGCAAGTTGACAAGATAATGTAACAGAAGCTTTGTCGGGGGAAAAATATGTCTAAAGACCTGTTTACTCCTTCAGCTTCTGTTTAAGAAAGGATCTCACAGTGCAGCCTTTGTTCGTAAGCAGTAGAGTGGGTTTAGTACAAGTTAATGCTTGTGCACAATTTTACTGTGATCATTTGTTGTTCATTGTTTAGATGTGTTGATTAGAAATGTTATTGGAGCTTTCCGGGCTATATCGGCTCCCCATATATTAGGTACCATATTAAATATATTTAGATATGGTGGGGTTGCTTTTAGAAAACAAGGAATTGCTGTATGAGGTAGCAAAAAATGTTTATAGGCCTCTTAATATTTATTTATTTTTGTAGACGCTTATATAGGCACATACATACACATGTGTGTTTGTGAGCAATAAATAACTATGTATTTGTATATGAAAATGTGTTTTCATGCAGGTCCATAGATTTATTAGAATTCCTAATGTAATTGGGATGATTTTTTTTTTCTAATATTGAATAGTTCCCTAAGAAACAGAAAATATACCTATGACTGATTTACTGTCCTAAAAATGTTAAGGTATAACATTGCATAATGTAGAAAAGAAATTTAAGATGAGTTTAATAAAAAAAAAAATATAGCTGTTCTGGGCACGTGGGTAGCTCATTTGTTTAAGCAACTGCCTTCAGCTCAGGTCATGATCCCAGAGTCCAAGGATCAAGTCTCGCATGGGGCTCCCAGCTCTGTGGGGAGTCTGCTTCTTCCTCTGACCTTCTCTGCTCTCATGGTCTCTCTCACTCTCTCTCTCTCTCTCAAATAAATAAATAAATAAAATCTTAAAAAAATATGTATAGATAGATTGTTCCAAGTACCAAGCCTTTGTTGTTTAACCAAATATAAAGATGTGACCAGTAAGTCCCATTTTAGAAGTGAAGCTGACCACGCCCAAACTACAATAGTTAGTACTCACCACCCGTAAGAAATATGCATTTGATAACCCCTTTACATTGCAACTAGTATATAAGTTATTGCTCATTTTTCAGACTCAGGCCTAGATGCTTTGAAATATAAATAATTTCAGGCTTTAGGAATTAAATGAGAAAATGTACTGTCATAATCTAGCATGACTCAATGTGTTGACAGGACATCTAGCCAGCCCTATGCAAAAGAGGTGAATATATATGAATTTTGGTGATTAGGAGGATTTATTCCAGGATAAAGTGGGAGCAGTTGCACAGGTTCTACCACAGCATAAAGAAAATATTCCATTACGAACCCATTTGTTTAAATTTTGTGATTTTTTTAAGTTGGGTTCTTTTTCAGTTGTCTATTACTATGTAATAAATCATTCTTAAGCTTAGTGTCTTAAAACAGTGACTGTTTTATTTTACTTATTTATTTTCTAAATTTTTATTTGAAGTTAATTTAATTAACATATATTGTACTGTTAGTTTCAAGGGTAAAATTTAGTAATTCATCAGTTGTATACAACATCCGGGGATCATTACTTCAAGCGCCCTCCTTAGTGCCCATCACCCAGTTACCCCATCCCTCCAGCCCCTTCCTCCCTTCCAGCAAACCTCAGTTTGTTTCCTAAAGTTAAGAGTCTCTTATGGTTTGTCTCCTTCTTTGAATTCATCTTGTTTTATTTTTCCCTCCCTTCTCCTATGAACATGTTTTGTTTCTTATTTTCCACAAATGAGTGAGATCATATGATAATTGTCTTTGTCTGATTAACTTATTTCTTTTGGCATAATACCATTCTAGTTCCATCCATGTCAGTGCAAGTGGAAAGCTTTCATTCTTTTTGATGGTGGCAAATATATATAAATATATATCTCACATTTTCTTTATCCATTCATCTGTTAATGGACATCTGGGCTTTTCCCATATTTTGGCTACTGTGGACATTGCTGCTATAAGCACTGGGGTGCATGTGCCTCTTTGGATCACTTTTTGTATCCTTTGGCTAAATACTTAGTAGTGCAATTGCTGGTTGTAAGGTAGTTCTATCTTTGACTTTTTGAGGAACCTCCATAATGTTTTCCAGAGTGGCTGCACCAACTTGCATTCCCACCAACAGTGTAGGAGGGTTTCCCTTTCTCCACATCTTCACCAACATGTGTTGTTTTCTGAGTTGCTAATTGTAGCCATTCTGACTGGTGTGAGGTGGTATCTCATTGTGGTTTTGATTTGGACTTTTCTGGTGCTGAGTGATGTTGAGCATTTTTCATGTGTCAGTTGGCCATTTGTATATCTTCTTTAAAAAAAATTCTATTCATGTCCTCTGCCCATTTCTTGACTGGATTTTTGTTGATCTGTACTCTGAAAACTATAGAACACTTTTGAAAACAATTGAGGAAAGCACAAAGAAATGGAAAGACATTCCATGTTCACAGATTGGAAGAACAAATTTGTTAAAATGTGTATGCTATCCAAAGCAATCTACATATTCAATGCAGTCCCTATCAAAATACCATCAACATTTTTCATACAACTGGAACAAACAATTCTAAAATTTGTCTGGACCCAGAAAAGACCCCAAATAGTCAAAGTAATGTTGAAAAAGAAAGCCAAAGTTGGGAGCATTACAATTCTGATTTCAAGTTGTATTACAAAGCTATAATCATCAAGACAGTATGGTACTGGCATAAAAACAGACATAGAGCAATGAAACAGAATAGAGAACTCAGAAATGGACCTTGAACTCCATGGTCAACTAATCTTCAGTAAAGCAAGAAAGAATATCCAATGGAAAAAAAGACAGTCTCTTCATCAAATGGTGTTGGGAAAATTGCACAGCCACAAGCAGAGGAATGAAACTGACCACATACACAAAACAGTGACTATTTTAGTATTTTTCATCATCCTCCGGGTTTTCTGGGCTTGGATGGGTGGACTTTTTCTTCTTGTGTTGTCACTTGACTACTTGAAATCCAAGATGGCTCCTGCATCTGGTCAGTAGTTGGTACTGGCTGGCGGCTGTGAGCTCACAGGAAGCTTTTGAAGATGCTTCCTTTCTTTTCCACTTGATTTCTCCATGTGGCCTGGACTTCTTGAACAGAACAACTGGGTTCCAAGAAGAAACATTCAAAGACAACACATTCCAATGTGTGAAGCTTATCAAACCTCTCTTTGCATTATGGTTTGTGTCAACCAAAGCTAGACAACAGGTCAAGCTCAAAGTAAATGTAGGAGGGCATAACTAAAGAAGGCACGGGTTCACTGAAGGCCTCAAAAGTAACTGTCTTTCATAGTTTCCCTTGTATTTAATCAGGAATGGGTCTCAGGAAAAATAGATTCAGGGTAAGAAGATTGGGAGGGAGAGGACTGGGAGGAAGAAGAGGTCTAGCAAGGATATAGCCCCAGCTGGAGAACAGTTTTAGATTGAGCCCATGGGAAGCTCTGAAACTAAATTTCACACAGTGTTAGTCCAACCTTTAGGCAAGGGGACTATGGGATTCCTATAATAACTAAGCTTGTCAGTTTCCAGCCAGGGTCAGCCCTCCCCTTTTGGAAGAGTGGAAGAGTTGGTAAAGTAACAGACCCTCTCAGTGTGAAAGTTCAGGGTAAATTTTCTAGAGAAAGGAATAGCAGTGAGTTATTATCAGCCCTCCTTCATCATAGCTGTAGCAGGAAATAGATACAGTATCCTCTGTAAATGTATACCTATAAAAATTATTAATATAAATATTAATATTAATCTCTGCAATTTCAAGTCCACCAATGCTTTTCATTGAAAAATTGTCATCCATTCTATGTCTTGATGTTCAGAACCTGAGATACCAAGGACTATAACCCTAACCACAGTAAAGAATCCTCATGAAGCTAAATCTTATTATCATAAGGACTTCCTATTTTTCTCCCTACATTTATATTTAAGGGTATTTTCATATTTATTATAATAATTATGTGTTTTTTCTCTCCACTTTTCCACCATAGAAAGGAAGAAGAAAAATAATCTATGACATTCTTACTTTCCTTTTACTTATTTTTTGAGAAAAATACCCTAATGAAAGTAAAGAAATCATTTTGAAGCATTAAATACTGAGCCCATAATTCCTTTGCTAGATGATAAAAATGAATGAAAGAGGTAGAGAAGGGAGAGGAAGATAGAAATAGGAAGGAGACTTTCTACAAAGAGGACCTGGAGACCTAAAGGAAATAAGGAAGCTTCCTGATGAGTAACAATTAAGTTGTCTTTGTACTCAGTAGTACCTTTATCAAAGAAAGCTAACCAGCAGAGACTTGCCTTGCTGACAAATTTTTAATAAAGGCCAATGAAAGATGAGGTTGTTCATGAAATACTAAACTGAAGATAAAATATAGAGGAACACAAACATATTCTGAAAAGGAAAACAATAGTCTGTTTTAAGGAAAAGGGATTTCATATATTATCCCAACAAAATGAAAATAGGAGAAATCATTTGTAATATATTAGCTAGGTTGAAAAAAAAACACAAGTACTTATTAGAGCAAGCATAAAAGATATGACCACTTTAAAGAAATAGACACTGTACTTAATTTGTAATTTTATTTATGTATTTATTTATTTATTTGTGAGAGAGAGCTCCTCTGAGCAGGAGGAGGAGCAGAGGGAGGGGGAGAGTGGTGGAAAGAATCTCAAGTAGATTCTGCACTAAGCACAAAGCCTGCTGGAGAGCTGGATTCCATGACCGCAGATCACTACCAGCTGAAACCAAGAGTCAGAGGTTTAACTGACTTAGCCACCCAGGCACCCCTAGAAGTTGGATTTTAAAAATTAGTATATTTTGGTGTGGAAAGATTTGTGGGATATTGGAGCAGAATATACAATAACATTTACATACATACAAAGCTTTTATAAAGTTTACATTCAGATTTCACAAAACAGGGTCTATTTTAAAATTATTTCTAACGTTTCCACACAAAATATGTACTTTCACAGTTTTTGATTCCAAATGTGATATTTCCAATTTAATATGCACAATAATATGATAAATAAAATTGTCATTTGTGGTTTTCTTTTGTAGCAAGAATATTAAAGAACAGTGAACAAAACCCTAAACCTAAGATTAGTGAGAAGAGACTCATTTACCAGACATTGAATGCATTGCAGAGTTATAATAACCTAAACAGTTTAGTGCTGGTAAAAGAATAGCTCAGCAAGGAGAATAGAAAGTCAAGACAGACCCAGAAGAGTATATTTATGATAAAATAAAAGGCTCCTTAAAATTAGTTGTGAGACGATACCCCCAGAATTCCCTTATTCTATAACTCAGTTGTGATATCTTTATAGTCAATTTTAAAATAATATATTAAATCAAAAAGATACTACAAGGGAACATATAACTGAAAGAAAAACCTTGGGGCAAGAAAGTTGTTGCTTTTAATCAGCTCACAATATTCCAATGGCATATAGAGAAAATGCTGATAAATTCTCAGAATGATTAAACATTTTTGCAGGTCAAGAAACTGTAAATAAAATTATATCTAAAACAACAAAATAGAAAAAAAATGTTACACATAGGACACAAAAATGGTTAATACTCTTATCAAAGGTTATTTGCAAATCTTAATCAATAATTGAATAAAAGTATTCAGTTACATATATGTGCATGTGTGCATGTGTGTAGGATTAGAGAGAATACACATCTACTCAGTAGAGAAAACAATAAGGAAATGTTCAAAAACTTAATAGGAAAATAAGCAAACCACATAGATTGATTTTTAAGAAGAGATCAATCGTTAATGTACCCTGAAAAATGCTAAATTGGTTATAATTTTATAATGCCAATTCAAAGGTAAATTATAAATACATAATTGTATCTATTTTGGAAGCCATTTGATGACACAAAGTGTCACCTAGACAAGTTTGAGGAAATATGCATATCATGAATTATTGGGGGGGATGTTAACTGGTGTAACTTCCCTGAAAAGAAAATGGAGAGTGTTTACAAAATTTACAAAATTCTAATGCCATTAGAAACACACACACGTGCACATACATTCCTATGTACATTTTCCTGTTTGTATTGAAATTTTCTTGAAGCATCGATAACCTGAACTTGGCCCCTTGATAGACTAAATGGATGCCATAGATTACAATTTTTAAAAAATTTTTAAATATGATAAGCACTTTGGCAGGCACAAATTAGATGTTCAATCCCATTTCCTCTACCTGGGGCCACAGGAAACTTGTTTCCCAGCTGACCTTGCATTGGGATTGGAACCATGGCACTAGTCCTGGTCAATGGAACGTGGATATAAAATGATATAAGCCACTTCCAGAGCTAGCTGTCACATATGGAACATGATGTCTCTAATGGTACTGTCTGCAGTTCTCAAAGTTGGAAAAAAAGAACCAGTGATGGCTGAGTCACAGGGTGGAAGGGGTGCAGAACCCGAGTCACTGATTAAAGGAGAGCGGCTTCGTGAGCTGCTGGACCCGCATCTGACCACAGTGTGAGCAAGAAATCAGTGCTCACTGTTTTGTTCTACTGGGACTTCAGGGTTCATTTGGGACTGCAGCTTTGTCTTTCCTCTGTCAGAAAAATCACATATATATCTATATATCTATATCTATAACTATATCTATAGCTATCTCATTGGTTTCATCAAAAAGGCCAAAATAGACCTTAAGACAAGGATTGTCTTAAGTTTGATTTTGTTATGCTCCACCTTAGAATTTTATTTTCCTGGAAGGACATATTTTCAATTTTTTGTGAGTCAGGAAAAACACAAGATTTACTGGAATTACATTTATTTTATGATTTCAACACACATCAACCTTTTTTTCCACAAATCAAAGATATTTGAAACACCAATCTAGTTACTAGACACAATGGTGGAATCTTGAAATATACATATAATGTAAAGCAGAGGAAGAAAACTTTATTTCTCAAAATATCCCAGAGATGATGAATATAGAAGAATATGGCTTGTGACCACCTAAATGCCTCAGGTAGAGGGAATATCCGTCTGTCATTGCTCAACCCAAAATCTGCTATTAACCCAATTTCAGGTGAAGTTTGCATCGTCCAAGTGAGGAAATCTTATAAAAAGGAATATACAGCTTTGATTATATGTTTCCTATTTTGAATTAATCCAAACATGCAGTATTCTACTTAATCATTAAACTGAATACAGTGTGGCTAAGGGTTATCTTATCCTGTGAATGACACGTCATCGTTTGAATAGTGAATACAGTAAAAATGATCCCATCTACTGTGACAGCGGCTTCATGTAAACTTTGATGATATAGAAATTGCGTTAACTTTAAATTTTTTTTTAAGATTTTATTTGTTTATTAGTTAGAGAGAGCGAGCACAGGCAGACAGAGAGGCAGGCAGAGGCAGAGGGAGAAGCAGGCTCCCTGCCGAGCAAGGAGCCCGATGTGGGACTCGATCCCAGGACGCTGGGATCATGACCTGAGCCGAAGGCAGTCGCTTAACCAACTGAGCCACCCAGGAGTCCCGCGTTAACTTTAACCCAAAGATAGACAAAGTTACTCTCAAATAAACACATCATCACTTGATAGTTAATATTTTAAGGTATCAAAGGCTAAAATGTTGGTGTTTTATTTACAAAATAAATTTTCTGTCTGTGTTTTATTTGAGTCTTTATTATCTAGAGGGCAATCTATTTGGCAAAACTACAATACTTTTGTCATAAAAATGAAAAATTTGTTTTTCAGTAGTCAAGGTTCTATTTAAAGCATTGAGGAAAAAACACAAGAAAGTCTATTTTATTTAAAGATCCTTTTTACACCCATGTGTGTATGATTTTATGTAGATATTTATATTGTGATATACATTACATGCTGAATTTTTTTAACTTTACATTTTTTCTTGTGTCTCTGAATTAAGCTCCTATCACTCTCAAAAGTGATGAGCTAACGGTATTCTTAGAATAGAATATCTTTAGTTTTCATATAGTTGTATCATTCAGATTCTCCCTCTTATATCCATAGCACTCTGGGTAATCATCTTTTGTGCTATCTTGACCATAAAAGGAAATTTTGCATCAAATGACTTCAGTTTTCAGATAAATACCTCAGTATAGATTTTATTTTAGGATAAAAAAAAACAAAAAGTGATAAGTAACCTGGTTTTGCAGTCAACCCCATCTTTTGAGAAGACCACTCTTCCCAATATTTCATATAACAATATATTTTTACTGACTACTCTTAAAATGTTTCAAATTCTTACTGTATGCAAGACACACCTATATAAAATTCAGAGTATTATTATGATTGAAATTTTCTGCTAGCAGCAATCTTCCTAGCAGTGAGAAATATGCAAATATTCATTGAGGTGTATCTTTTGATAAAGTTGCTCACAAGTTTCCACCCTATTCCAGATGTTAGAGTGTACGTAGGAAGAGGCATTTAATGATGAACAAAAGAACTTGATGCCAATCCTATATCACTCTACACTGAACAATGCACATTATTACAAGGCAATTCTTTCTTATTTTATCACATCACTGGAAGACAATAAGAGAATACATGTACTGGCAATACTGTAACATATTTATGAGAAAGAATTCTAAGGCTGAAAAGGACAGAAGGACTCTACAGTAAAGAGGCTTTGCAGCTCAGTGCCTTGGATTTATCAGGGAAAGCAAGGGAAACAAGATGCACCAGTGTTTTCTGTGTTCTTAGATGTTTAAAGAGATTTTATTTCATTCAGTTGCTTCTGATTAAATGAAAAGTGCTGTACAACCTCTTTTCCTATTAGTGTTCATATGCCTGAGAGAGTTTTAGCTTGTTTTTTTGTTCGTTTTTGTTTTGTTTTGACCCACTGCCCATCTTCTCCCTACAGCCACCCCAGGAATGCAAACTCTATGCAGATAGGGACCCTGGCTTCTGGCAGTGAGGTATCTCCAATCTATGGCACAAGGCACAGAGTTAATAAATATGTGTTGAATGGATGAATGGATGAATCTAGGTTTTTCATAAGCCATAAATTCCCTATTTGAGGGATAATTTTGAAGTCTTGTCAAATAGACACAAGAAAGAGCTTTAGGATTTGGGGAAGAGCAGTTACTAATGTTATTCTATTTTCCCTGTCTCTATTATATGTACCTGTTCAAATTTCAAATGATTCCAGAACAACTAAAAGAAATGAAAGTCACGACATATTTATTTGTTTATCTCTAAAACAAATCTAGTTCTCTCTGTGAGAGAACTGTGACCACCATACTTATGCTATTCCATTATTTTTAAAACCACAGATAGATTAATGGGTATTTCACTAATTACGTTGCTTTTGGATTTTCAGGTAATGCCTGGTGGTGACATTCTACAAGACAATAAAATATTTTTATAATGGGAGCTAACATTTTTCTAGCAATATATAACTTAAAAAGAAAATTCATGTATGTTTAGAGACCAATGTTTCTAATAATAGTAATTCTGCCTATTATTTTTTCTTCTGATCTGGAAACCTATAAAATGTATCAGATTTGATGTTCTACTTTATATTTATTAAATATTTTGTTTACTTTTTTATAGATTTTATTTATTTATTAGACAGAGAGAGGGTGAGCACAAACAGGGGGAGAGGCAGAGGGAGAGGGAGAAAGAGGCTCCCCACAGAGCAGGGGAAGCCCAATACAGGACTCAATCCAGGACTCCAGGATCATGACCTGAGCCGAAGACAGTGGCTTAACCAACTGAGCCACACAGCTGCCGCAAGTAAGGGGTACCTGTATTCTTTTTTTTTTTTTTAGATTATTTATTTATTTATTTATTTGATAGAGAGAGACTCAGGGACAGAGGGAACACAAGCAGGGGAAGTGGGAGAGGGAGAAGGAGGCTTCCTGCCAAGGAAGGAGCCAGATGTGGGGCTCAATCCCAGGACCCTGGGATCATGACCTGAGTTGAAGGAAGATGCTTAACGACTGAGCCACCCAGGCGCCCCGACCATATTTTTTTAGTAGTTATAATATCTTGCATATGACCTGTTGGTAGAAGATGTGGTAGAGGATTTGAACCTGTTATTTCATTTAATCTTCAGAAAAGTCTTACTTGGCTTGTAATACCCTCATTGTACAGCTGGGGAAAAAAAAAAAAATAGAAAAAAACAGGATCCAGCAAGTGAGAGGGCGAACCCAGACCTTTCTTACTTTAAAGTCTCCACTATTTCTCTATTTCAAACTGCCGCTCACATAATTCTCACTATGTTGAATTAATGACTATGAAGAGTAGTTGGCTTTTATCCCAAAGTTCTTTTCCCTTATTTACATAACTTTACTTTCAGGGAAATCAGTCAAAGGAGAATCATTCAGTCTGTCTTCCTGTCCATGCTGGTTTACTTCTGTAATTCTTCTTCTTGGCATTTCAGTTTTATTCTGAATCTTCTACTGGATAAAATGTTCTTCTCAAATTAAACATATATTTATGAATTGGAAGGTTTTTATTAGTCAGTAATCTTAACTTTTACCATTTCATCTGTTTCTTCATATAGAAAAATTATTACATTGGAAGTTTAAGTTCTATAATATCTCTTTATATTGAATATAGTCAATATGCCCTAAATGGGCAGCATAGTTGGGAGGTAGGGAAAGAAAATCAGAAAACATAGAATAATATTGATAAGAACACTACTATATTCGGGATCAATAGATCCCAGAATCAAAAATGTTGGCAGTGGAATAATAAAAATATATTTCAATTAGAAAGCTAGCTAATTATCCAAATTTAATTTGGTCATATGTTGTATAATCTGTATTTCTAGATTATATGTTATTTTTAGTTATACCCAATAAAAGTTTTTTAAAAAGCAGATTTTTCATTTTCTTGGACCTTGATGTTCTAGTACCTTTATGTAGATATGACTTCAGCTATAACCTATTGTTTAAAACAGCAGTATAATTTATTCTAAAAAGAGGATTCAAGGGGCTTTGGGGTGGCTCATTGGTTAAGTGTCTGACTTTATCTCAGGTCATGATCTCAGGGTCCTGGGGTTGAGTCCTACATCAGGCTCCATCCACTCTCAGCTTGGTGTTGGCTTGTCCCTCTGCCCCTCACCCCAATTTATACGTGTTCTTTCTCTCTCAAATAAGTAAATAAAATCTTAAAAAAAGAGGATCCAAGTGGAAAATGACATTATAATCATCCATAATAGTGAACATTATTTCATAATCACTCTTATGTCAGAGTCTGTCTAAAAACAAATTGAATTAGATTCAGAAAAGCAGTGCTCTTATTTCAGATTTTCTAATAAATAACTGTGAGACTTCTTCAATGTTTGGCCAGTTATGTTTGTAGGATATTTTTGTTTGTAATAGTCATTCTCACCCAATGTTGTCCAAAAATTATTTTCGGGCTTCATTCAAATGAAAGTGTAAAATTTCCAGAATCTTCTATTTTTTAAATTGATACTATCTGTTGATATTATTCTGTTTTTACTATTAGTATCCTCACAAGGTTACAAGAAAATTTCAGAATTATTTGTTTTTCATTTCAGTCCCTGGTGGCATTTGTAAAACACTTTAATAAATAGTGGTAGGTTTGCGATTTAAGAGAAATCCCATATACATAGTAGCTATGATGATTAGGGACAGTATACTTCTTATAGTTATGACTCAACAATAAACTTTATGGTATAAAGACCTCTTTAGAATTTTATTTCTTTCAATTTGGCTCACATTTAAGAATTTTTAGCTGATATGTTAGCTATCATTTATTTAGCACAAACTATGTAACAATCAATGTGTTGGCATTATACATTCCTGAAATTGTTCAGTCTTCTCTCCTTTGTAGATTGTAAGGAAGAGGGTAGGAGAGGTTTATAAGAGGCCACGAGTGATAATTCTACTGGTAAGCGGTAAATCCAGTGTGTGAGTTGTGGTGGCAAACTAGGAGATATTTCTACTATAGTATGGTGCCTCTCTAGAGAATAACACCTAGAGATCTTTTTAGAACATTGTTAAGTCAGGGCCCAATCAGGAGAGAGAGATCATGCAATAATTTGAAGAGAGGAAGTTAATATGAAGAATTATTGAACTAAGAAGAGTTATGACAAAGATATGAAGAGAGTTCTTAAGGGTTCCCCAGAGATGAGAAAGAGTACCCAAGGAGGACAAAGTTGAAAGTGGAGCTGCCTCCCAAGGCGTGGTGTAGACTTCACTGGAGAAAGAAGTGTGAATTCTGTCCAATGGATTGTAGAGAAGTTTATTGGTGTTCCCAGGCCAGAGCTGGGCCATGGTCATTTATAAGCAGGAAGAAAATGGTCAGGATGTAAGCAAGTTGAGCTTGCTGAGCATGGGCAGGCATGCCAATGTAGTTGGG
Source organism: Taxidea taxus jeffersonii (assembly GCA_003697995.1). NCBI lineage: Eukaryota > Metazoa > Chordata > Mammalia > Carnivora > Mustelidae > Taxidea > Taxidea taxus. The sequence continues at coordinate 15,203 of RCUC01148029.1, forward strand.
GTGCTATTGAGAATGTGAGACCAAGAGCATGTCACATCTGTTCTGTGAGACACAGAACACCAATCTCTGGATTGCAGCTGAGCACAAGCTGCTACGGCTCTCAGGGGTGTGGCAGGTCAAGCTGTGGGAGGTTTCCCGGAAGGAGTCCGCATACTGCTTAAGGAGGAGTCCTGAAGCACCAGGTGTCTTTGTGGGGAGGGCTGAAGGCATTTCCAAGCCCAGGTCAAGGTTATGATACCACTATAGGACTACCCCCTCTGGGTGTATGGATGGATAGGGCAGTGCACCACTTGACGTCCCACCCACACTTCCTATTAGCTAATCCTGTAACAGCAAAACAAAGTTCACTAGAACAAAGCTCACTTTCCCAGGGCAGGAAAAAAAGCCTCTTCCTTCTATGGTGTCCTTACTGTGCCCTCTTCTGACCAAGCTTTATGTAGTGGTCACTGTGTAGGAGAAATGCGTAGAATCCAATATACTAACAGAGCTGGTACTGAAGGGTGAATTCACAGATGAGATGCAATAATGTAATAACTGGTGAGAGCCAAAAGAAATCATTATTACGGAGTTGCTATTGTATAGCTATCTCAAAATCAGTGAAGAAGATTTCCACTAGTAGTTAAAACTGCCTTTTAAGAATAAGTAAGACTTGTAACTTACATAGTCTCTCCAAGAACATGCCAACTTTATTGCCTAAATTGCAAAGGCTGTGTACTCCAAACCTCACAAAACCAGTGAGTAAGCCCAGCTATCTTCCAAAGCACAGGTTTCTCCATGGAACTGTTTAATGGGCCACTTTCCTAGACCCACCTCAGGAATTCTTTCAGAGGGAAGGGTCTTAATTCTCTCTCAATATCTACCAGTATCCCATAATCAATACCTAGGACAACTCTTTGAAATCCTTGGTATGACCTCTTCCGACCATGGACATGTTTCATGGAAGATACATCAATTCACAGAGAAGGGAATTTAAAAGATCAAAAGTTTGTGATTTTCTATTGAAGGTGATTTGGGTTCATATTACTCAAGTCCTACTCTATTTTTAGGTTTATAAGATCGTGAATAGACTCTAGAAACTCTCAACGGTGGCTCTTGGTTAACTTTTATTATTCACAGCAAACTGGAAACTCACTTTTCCTTAAAGTTTCTAAAATCAGTTCTCGTTTTGTTTTTGAATTATTATTTTGAATATCAGAGAGGAAACTGCTTTTTAAAACCACTTCTTTAATATGGTTGGAAAAATCAACTAGACCTAGACAAACTTTCAATTACAATTTGTGTTCCTATGAGCTTTGCTAGATTTAAAGAACATATTTACCCTGAAAACATCTAAGCCAGTTTTATGTCCTTAGCATAGGAACAAAGTCTTACAGAAAACCATCCCAAATGATAATATAGCTTTAATCACATTCCTGTTTCGGATTGCAAAGGAAATGTCAAGTGGGGAAAATTTTTTAAAGGCTTAGATGTTTTCCTCTACTTAAAGCAAAATCAGATATATTATGTAGAAGAATAAGAGAGGTTTAGTAAGTATCTGGCTTTCCCCTTATCTATCACTAAACCAGTTCCTTTTTTTTTTTTTTTTTTTTTTTGGTTACAGTTAGGTAAGTTTAAGAATCAACTACTTAAAATTGATAGATCTTATTCTCAGCATCTGTTTTTAATAGAAACATTCTTCGCTTTATAAAAATGGAATCTAGATCCATGCTAGGTACTAATGTATACTCAGCATGTAACCTATGGTCAAGGTACAGAAAAACACTTTTTGAATTACTATAACTATCACAGGAATATTAGAAAACAAATTTAGGAATTTTATTTATGTTTAGAGGAATTTTCAAATCTTATTTTCTATTTCTTGCCTCACTTCTCTCTCTCTCTCACACATGCACAGTACAGAATCTATTATAAGAAATCTTATTATTATGAACTCAATTATATCTGTTATGATATAATTCATTTTCCTGAAGCATGAACCATGATACCATACAGCATAAATACCATATAGCATGGTTAGCATAAAAGGAGAATATGAGAGCCTCTACAATTTTGTTAAGAATATTTCAGGATGTTTTAAACAGCCTTCTTTTTTTTTTTTTTTTTTTTTGCACATTAGAAAGAAATTTTCATTTCCCATCACCATAACACAGAAAAAGCCCCATGAGAAACCCATGTGAAAAGGCTTGTAGTAGAACTAACATCAAAGATTTAAAATATATACCTCAGTTTTATAACATAAAATCATAAACTTCAATTTATCAGATTCATCAAAATTATAGATTTTTGAGGTTGAAATCTTAGTACTGACACTTCTAGTTGTGTGACACTTCTAGTTGTGTGAGCTTCATCTAGTTTATGAGCTTTTTTTTTTTCCAAGATTTTATTTATTTATTTGACAGACAGAGATCACAAGTAGGCAGAGAAGCAGGCAGAGAGAGAGGGGAAGCAGGCTCCCTGCCGAGCAGAGAGCCCGATGTGGGGCTCGATCCCAGGACCCTGAGACCATGACCTGAGCCAAAGGCAGAGGCTTTAACCCACTGAGCCATTCAGGTGTCCCTAGTTTATGAGCTTCTTTATGTCAATTTTCTCATTATTAGAATTTGGATAAAAAATAGCTACCTTCTGGGTTTTCAATATAAGAAAGATAGGGTATATAGACATAGAGAATTGTGGATGGATGGATGGATAGGTAGATAGATAGACGGACAGACAGATATGTAGATATATAGCTAGAACAAGCCAAACACAATGCAAAATGTATATTAAAAGGTAGTTATTATTGCTTTAATTTTTTTCTTTTTATTACTACATTATACATAGTTGTATCCCTAGTACCTAAATCCAGTCTAAGTTTTCGATAAATACCACAAAGTACCCCTTGGTAAAAATTTTTGCAAAATATATTTTTATACACATTCTCTTTAAATGAATAAATGAGTAAGTTAATCGCTGTTCTTAACATCTTTTCAACATAAATGCTATGCTACAAAATCCAGAAAGACAAACTACTTATATATATAAGCACAAATATTGATATTTTTTTACTCCTAGAAAATGAATGAAAGGTGTACCTCTCTATGTATCTAATAATTCTCCTATTGGGAGAAAAACAGGGAAAAAATGAAATACCTAAGACTGAACCTTTTTCAGAAGAAATGAGTAAATTGTCCTGAAGCCAGAACCTCTATTGGGTCTATCCTCCACACCTCAAAGATATTCCTCCATGTCTTCTAATGTTCACCTCCCCAAAGTAATATAATAAGGGACAATATAAGTAAAGTGTTGGTTTAAAACAAAAGACTAACAAACCAACCGCCTTTGGAAAAAATGTAAAATAATTTAAAATGTATACAGTATATCACAATGTCTAGGATTCAATAGGATACAATCCAAAATTATTTGACAACTAAGAAGAGGAAAACATAATGTATTCTCAAGAGAAAGAGTCATTGATAAATATAAACCCAGAAATGCTCAGATAAGGCAATTAGAAGGCACATCTCCCCAATTTGAGCAAAAACCTAGATTTACAGATTGAAGAATCTCAGCAAATTTCAAGATAAATATTGAAAACCACCACTAAGTATGTCACAAATGAAATATTCAGGAATTAAAAATGAATCTTAAAATCTTGAAGGCAGAAAATAGCAAGACATTCTATACAAGGAAACAATAATTCAAAATATTATCAACTATGAATTTAAAAATACAGAGGACAAAAGACAGTAGTATGACATCCTTAAAGCACCGAGGAATAAAAGAGAAATAAAATCAGAATGTTATACCAAGTGAAATTATCCTTCAAAAGTGAAAGTGAGCTAAAGACATTTGCACATAAATAAAACTGAAATAATTAGGTACTGAGAAACTTGCACTATAAGAAATGCTAAAGGAAGACCTTTAAGCTGAAAAGAATTCATTCCAGACTGAAACTTAGATCTACATGAAGGAAAAGCAAATGTCAGACAATGTGTCTGGATAAACTTAAAGCACATTTTCCTCTCAATTTATGGAAATAGTAGATATAGTTGCTTAAAGCAAAAATTATGGCACTGCCTCTCAGAGTTCATAATGAGTGTAGGTGTTGTATGACAAGGAGAGCATAAGTAAAGGGGCAAGAGCTGCTGGATTCATCTGTACACTTGCAGGTGTGCTACACCTGTGCAAAGTATGCACTGTAAACTCTAATAAGAGCATGGGAAGCCAAGTTGTAGATTGCAATCCTTAGCTTAGCCACAATTAAAATAATACTGCATCATATCTGAAAGGTATTAGATAATATAAATTGGATTTCTAAAAGTATTCAAATGGGGGTGCCTGGGTGGCTCAGTCAGTTAAGAGTCTGACTCTTGATTTCAGCTCAGGACATGATCTCAGGGTCATGAGACTGAGCCCTGTGATGGGCTCTGTGCTGAGCATGCACCCTGCTTAAGGCTCTCTCTCCTTCTCTCCCTCTGTCCCTACCCCGCAGCACATGCTGTCTCCCTCTCTCAAAAAAAAAAAAAAAGAAGAAGAAGAAGAAGAAGAAAGAAAGAAGAGGAAGGAAAAAAAACACAGAAAAACAGTTTTCAAGTAATCTAAAAGAAGTCAGAAAAGAGAAATAGAAAAGCAAAAACAGAGGAGGCATACAGGAAAAGCTAAACTTAAGTCCAAAATATAAATTACATTAAGTATTAATGTAAAAACTCTTCAATTAAAAGGCAGAAATTATTATAGTGCATAAAAGCATGTTCCAACAATATACCATCTATAGAAGGTACACCGGTATATAAAAACAGACAGGTTGAAAGCATATGGATGGAAATGTCAGACCAGACAAATGGTAAAAATAAGAAAGCTAGGGACGCCTGGGTGGCTCAGTTGGTTA